>JAQQZS010000004.1:3088261-3099335 GCA_030068045.1 Platyallabes tihoni | reverse complement strand
TACTTTAAGTAGTTTTGAAACCAGTACTTTTACACTTTTACTTGAGTAAAAAGCTTGAGTTGATACTTCAACTTCTATAGAAGTCTTTTTAAACCCTAGTATCCATACTTCTACTCAAGTAATGAATGTGAATACTTTTGACACCACTGGACATACATATGGTACAAGAAAAGAAGATTTATTCTGATTCATCTTATTTCTGCTGATAAGACATATATATATATATATATATATATATATATATACAAATATAGGAATTCAGTCTGGAAAGTGCTATATCAGGTTTATCGGGTGGTCTGTTGCTTGATGCTGTACTGTACAGTAGATGTTGGTGAAGCAAGATTACATGCAAAAATGTCAAAATGAATCATTGGGGTTCTCACAGGGCTCTTATCTATTGAATATTTACCGTAACCCCGTAATAAATAGTCATGATTTGACATACACCAATCATCCATAATATTATGCCCAGTAGTGTGCCCTTGTGCCACCTGGGCAGATTTGACTCCATGAGGTATAAATTCACAAGACCTTTGTGTAGTAGTGTCTGGCACTGTGTCTCTGCTTGGCAGCAGAGTGTATTGCACAGATGATCAATCAGATTGGGATTTTTGAAATTTCGAGGTTGGTTCAGTAGCCTTGGGGTCTTTGCCTGTCTGCCTGCCTACTGGTATATAATTGATAATCAATTGTTAATGTAAAGTGTTAATGTTATGGCTGAGTGGGTCAGTCCTACCAGTATGTTTTGAGACTTAGCTTGGCTAAATAGCATTTGAGGTACAGTAAAGCCAGGTTTCACCAAAATGCTCAGCACAACAACATCTATCGGCATAGAACTATCAAAAGTTAGATTATAGAAATTAGATTATTATCAAATTACAGGGCGGCACAATGGTGTAGTGGTTAGCACTGTTGACTTGCACCTCCAGGGTCCGGGTTCGATTACTGGACAGGCTAGATTCCCGTCTTTGTGTGCATGGAGTTTGCATATTCTCCCCGTGCTTGGTGGTTTCCTCTGGGTATTCCGGTTTCCTCTCACAGTCCAAAGACCTACAGATTAGAACTGGCTTTCCCAAATTGCCCATAGTGTGTGAATGAGTGTGTGTATGTGTGTTTGTCCTGTGATGGATTATACCCCACCTCATACCCTAAGCCTCCTGGGATAGGCTCCAGGTCCCCGCAACCCTGAATACAGGATAAAGCGGCATAGAAGATGAGTGAGTGATCAAATTACAGGCTATACATCAATGTTGTGATGGTGTTCTCAGAGTATGTATTAACAAATTCCACCTGAAAACATCATTAACTGTCCTGTCTGCAGCTTTTCCCCTGAGCATGGGGCAGCATTATTCCTTCCCCAATGGGCCTCTGTTAGCTCCCACTGTTTTGGCAGTATATGCTGCACAAGTATACACTCTTAGGACCAAAGGTTTGCTCTATAAGCATTATAATATACATTTATAGAAATGAACAATTGTTCATTTTACCCATGTAACCTTTCTGTCCCCACAACGGAACCCTTGATGATTCTATGTAAAACACTACAGCTGGTTAAATATACATGGAACTCTTTAACGAAACCTAAACATCTCTTAACAATCCAGGGACCACTTGAGAAACCCTTGATGTATTTTTTTTTCTATGAGTGTAGCCTTTATCTTTTTAATCTGTCCTCTGTTGTCTCTAACATGCAGCAACACGTCAACTCTCTGTTCTCTGTTACAGATCTGAGTCCGGGTTTGGCCACTCTAACGGTCGGATGTGACTCTGGTAACCTGGGTTCTCTATCCCGTGTGCAGCTCCTGCTGCTGGAAAGGGGCGCATCTGAGGGTCTGGAACCCCCGCTGGATCTAGAATGGAACAGTCCAATGGAAGAGAGAGGGGATTATGAACCTGGGCTTCAAGTCTGGAGCTTGGGCATTCCCCAACATTATCAGTGCGCAGGTAAAGAACATATCATATAGCCTGCTGTGAAACACCTGCCTGGTGCAGAGGTGGATATGGGACACTGATAGACACTAGTGTGTGCGTGTGTGTATGTTGGCGTGTGTCTGCGAGCACTCAGAGCGCCCTTTTTCCATGCGTTTTTTTGTGCGTAATTACAAGCGGACACATTCAGCTCACGCTATCTTTGCTCTTTATCTGATCACAGATTGGTGTGTTTGCATTCAGGACCAACAGCAACTTGATTGCCTTTTAATAAAACTCTGAAAAAAAAAAACAAGTGGAACAAAAGAAGGGGGAAAAAACCCAGGAGTGAACCGTTGGCGTGAGCAGTGTGGGCATGTTGAAAGAAAAAAAAAAGGAAGGGGAAATCTGAAGATTAATTGACAGGTGGGTCGGTCATTGGCTGTCCTTGAGCTGTAATGTCTTTACGGTGTATGTCTGGGTGTAAGGGAGTGGTCCTGACCCCATCGGCGCTGGCTTTGAACAAACGCCGGTGTGCTTCTCATCTGCTCTGGAGCGCGCGCAACAGGGGATCTTAACCGAAGCCATGCAGCCATAAACATTACAGTCAGCCAGTGGTTGTCTGAAGAAAAGACACTTTTATGGAGTTATGAAGTAGTTATATTAATCGAGATGAAAGGGCTCGGGTTTATGATTAACCTCGTAAAAAAAACCTGGTTTATCCATATGACGGGTTGTGTGGATAAATCTTGAGAAGTCCCTATTGTACATTGTTCACGCATCCTCAGATAAAGACTCTATAAAGGAGGAACAGAGCTGCGGCAGATTGGAGATGGTTCTGATCTTCGGGTTGGAAGTGTGAAACGGCGTTAATGTGTCGCTAAAATCTGGCACAAACACAAACAAGTACACGCGCACACGGGTGGAACGCGTGGAGGCCCTGCTTTTTTCATGGTGTGTTTGTGTTGGGGCGTGTGTGTGTGTGTGTGTGTGTGTGAGTGAGTGAGTGCACCTGGCACGCTACAGGTAGACAGGTGCTGCTGCGGGTTTGTGTAGCTGCAATTCTATCAGTATTTGCAGAAGGATTATGGAACTCCAGCCATGACGAATACATGGCATTACTGGCTCTGGCACGTGCCTCGCTTCTTCTCGTTCTCTTTTCAGTGCATTAAGCCGTGATCTTATTGTGTCTTTACAGTAAGAACCTTCTTTCCTGTTTGAAGTGTGTGTGTGTGTGTGTGTGTGTGTTCTGTGTGTGCAGATCCATATGTACAGATGGGCAGAAGTGTGTCTCAAAGTGTAAGGCATTTTCCATTTGGCCAAGTAGACATCAGGAGTGGAACTCCAGGGGTAGGCCTTAAACACACACACACACACACACACACACACACACACACACACACAAAAGAGGTGAGGAATCTATTAGTAAACACAACTTTATGACCGCCATCCCTGAAAAGCTAACTGATTGCGAGTATATGGGGATTTCTGGATGCTGTTGAGCAGCAGGTGTGTGTGAGCGTGTATGTGTGGGTGGTTAATCAGTCATTGGGGGAAGGGGAAAGCACAAGGGTGAGGCCATTGTAGACAATCTCCAAGAGGTTAAACTTCAGAATTATAGCGTCCAACAAACTCCAGAACTCCAGATTTATTTGCATTTTTTTTTTGCGTAGAGGAGATTAAGGCAGGGGGAAAGGGCAAGGCTCTGAGGCTAAACACTATCAGCAAGTGGTAAGATTCAGAGCAATAGACGCACCTGCAGGTGCACGAGTTTATTAAAGGCGTTATTGATCTTTCTCCATTAAGTCTTTGAGAACTGAGCCGGAGAAAAGAAACGAGTGGCCGTCACTGCGGCTCCATCACAATGCAGGTTCCTGGGGGCCGATTATCCGAGGAGCTGCTTCATGCAGAGATGGCATTGTGCTAAACAGATCACACACTCTCTCTCTCTCTCTCTCTCTCTCTCTCACTCTCTCTCTCAAACACACACCTCATAATCGTTAAAACCGCTCTGTTATAAATGCTATCATCACTGTATCTGGGTATTATTTGTGTGTTTGTATCAAAAGCTAAGCGATGCTGAAGACATCTCGAGATCTTCCTCCTGGTCCCTCAGTTGCGGCTCGAGAGAAAACACGTCCTGCGATGACCGAGGTGCACGTAGTTCTGATTTCTTGAAGCATTACATAAAAGTAGAAAAGTCTCTAAGTCCCAGTTTACACAACGCTTTAATTCCCATTAAAAGTAATAATAATGTTAAATAAATAAATAAGTAAATAAATATAAACAAAGAGCTTGGAATACAAATGATCTCATTGATGATCCGGTTGTTAATATCAGCATTTGGAGACATGACCATGAAACATCATTGGGGTCGAATTCTGGACCGTTTGGACAGAGATGGTATGGGTTTGCTTTCTATTACCAGAGCTACAGTACAGTATGTACAGTATTGGTTTCTATAGTAACAACTTTCCTTATTGTTACCACTCTGTTTATTATTTATTTTAAAGTAAAGCAATTTGACATACTTTTTTAAAGTCAACAATATTGCATCATGCTTTTTTCCTTCTAATGTTGTTCTGACTTATTCTTCTCTTGAAACAAAGCAGCTATTTGTGTTACACAAATGAATAGTAATTGAGGACAACACCATGTGGTTGGTTTAAGCGTGGCCCCATCAGGCCTAAAACTGAGAAATGCTCAACATTAAGTTGAAGCCTTGAGACCACACAGGAAAGGATGTTGCAAATTCAACTTGGTCTTAGCTGGGACAATAGCTGACTGAGCCAACGCGAGCTTTGTTACAATTCTACCTCCGGACCATTAGGATATTACAAACACAACCCTACCTCTAAAGGAAAAACACGGGCATATTGACATTACATACTCATTTACTCCTAACAGAGAGATTAGACAGATGACGTTCACATCTATAAATAATCAGAATGTGTTCTGGAGACTCGAGATCCTTTTCAACAGAAAATAAATAACTAAATAAATAAATAATGGGTCGGATTATTGTTATTATTCAACTTAAAGTATCTGAGCACTTCTAGCTACAGAACAACTAATGGCAAAGTGTATACAGTAAATCTGAATTAAAGGAGTTGATTTGTGAATAATAAAAAAAAGAAATTTACCATCTATAGACCAATTTATCATCATTACCAGGGTCAAAATTTTGTGTACTCTATTTACTTTGAATGACAGCGTTTTATTCCTGTATAACACCGCAAGACATGCAGAGTAAGTTAATTGGCATTTCTAAATTATTCAGAATGTGTGCTTCGATGGGTTGGCACCCCACCTTGTTTACCGGGCCTCTCTTTTTTCTCTCATGAGACAAAAGTTACACAAAAGTCAAAAAGGTGTCTTGAACATATTAAAATGCATGAATGAATAAATTAATTATTTAATTAATAAAACTATAACACACGACATGTCTGCACATTGAAGATATTTGTGAAAAAAATATATATATATAATAATTTGAGGGATGTAAGATAAGTAATAAAACACATGAAGATGGTTTATGAAATTTTTGTTTGTATGTCAATTTGTTTGTGCCCGCGATACTGAACAAATTTTAATGGGGGTTCTCACAGGTGTATTTGGTCGAGCTTGAGGTAACATAAAGACTTAGTTTCATCGTAATCTAAAGATATCCTACTTTGAAAATTAATTAATCTCATATAATTTAAAAGAATTTTCAAAATTCAACAGATGGCGCTGTACAGTTTTTAATACGCGCTTATGAGTATGAGATTGAAATGTACTTAATAAACACAATCTCACACCTTCATTCCGCGCACTTGCTTTTACATGGAGAAACATTTGTTTAAGTCAAATCAGGACTTTTGATCATACAGAATAACAGAAAACAGTTCTGAGAGTGAAAACTCCCTTCATTTCTCTATATAATCCCCTGCTACAGTAATGCACTTATCCCAGTGTTTCACTAGTGCTTGGACACCATCAAGATATAAATGTTTCTCAATACAACAGAGCCATGATCAGACTGCCTGCTTCATGTCTGAAATTCTGGCCTCCCAGGAACTCCCTTGATTCCCCAAACATGTGGAAATGGCTTGGAGTGAGGTCAGGACTGTACAGGGAATGTGGCTAAAACTCCCAGCTGAGTTCCTATAATGTGCAAGTGGTGTTGGTGAATGATTGTGTGTACAGTTCACACAGACAGATGTATCTCTTCTGCACATTGCCTTTTACGATTTCATTAACCAGAAATTTCATCTGAAGTCCTGGTTTGACCTGAACTTGTACATATTGGATTAAAAACATGGCATTAGCAGTGACTATGCATAGAACAACATAAACAAGATAACCAACGGATCAGAACAGAGTGTAGATGTGTAGTAGTAGAAAATTAATCTAAAATATGCAGTTTTTGGGTGATAATAATTAATAATTTGTGAGTCGTAAAGTTCTTCAATTAATTCTCGGTCTTTTTCGAACCTGTGCATGTCGGTGAGATGTTAGGTGAACTTGTGCTACACTCTCAGTGATGCTGTGCGATGGAGCTGTTCCTCACCTGTAGCCGTGTGTCTCCGTGTGTCAGTGTTTAGTGTCTCTCTGCCTCCAGTACACTTAATCCCCATAATCCTTCCTGGGAGCAAACTGCCCAGCAACGGCTTCTTCACCTCCTGTGTGGCCAAGTCACGTACATGAACGGAATAAGGGCTGCGAGGTGGCATGTGTGCGGTTCAATGCGAAGAGAAGTTTGGACTTCTGTTTTACAGGTGATCTATAGAACAGAAGACGATGCAGTTGTTTTATTAGCATTAAACCTTGTGAATCAGTGGGCATTTTTTATTCCTAAGCTTAAAACTTAAAAAAAAAAAAAAAAAGACATATAGATATTCACTAGATATTCAGTTTTTTTTTTAAACTCTCATCTTGCAAACGCTGCATTTTAACATCTTAAACTGTTAAGCTCCACACACTTTACAATCACATCCATGGCATATATCCCTGAAAGTCCACTGTTCCTTGATATACATGCCAGTTTATTCAACATGATGAAATACACTTACATTTTCTTTCTAATCCTTATAAACATTATTATATTATATTATAAACTGTCTTTCTCATAATTAGAATCGTAATCTGCTTTTTTCTAGACTCAAAAATTGAAAGATTAAATTTCAATAATTGCAGGATTTGTGGTAGTGTTCATATTCAGAATCTGCATAATGACAGTGTGCTGGGCTTTCTTATTTAAACAATAAAGAAATTTATCTCACACTCAATCATTCTCTATACAGCTTATCCTGTACAGGGTAATGGTGTGTCAGGAGCCTATTCCAGGGGAATCTGGGCATAATGTGGATGGGGAGTACACACAGTCACACACAGTCTATCTCAAACTCAGATAATTCTGAGAAACCCCTATTAGCCTACTCTGCATGTCTTTGAACCGTGGGCGGAAACTGGAGAACCCAGAGGAAACCCACCAAGCACGGGGAGAACCTACAGACTTCATGCACACAGACCTGAGGTGGGAATCAAACCCTCAACGCTGGAGGTGCAACAGCTACACCACCTAATAAAGAAAATTATTTCACAAAATAATTTTTGCAAAAGTATTTCTCCTGAGACCATCTTATATAAATATTACCATGAATATTTTATCCTAACTTTAAAAGACTAGACTTAGGATTTTATAACGGCTGAAAATAATAAATGAATTAATAAATGTTATTTTTGAAATACAGAGCATGTCATGACTTTAGGTCTTATTTCCTGTAAGGTATGAAACAAAAGAATTCAAAGTATTTTGAGTGACAGCTAATACTGACAGCCAGAAATAAAACAATATGGGCAAAATATAAGACTATATATAAGGAGACTGGATCAAAAAAAGCTAAAAATATCTTGTTGTTTGTTCTTAAATCTAGAAACAGTAAGTTTTGTTATTTGTAATAACAAGAATGTAATAACTACGGTAAAAAAAAATAAAACTTTTTTATTGAAAGGTGCATTAACATTTGCACTCAGCTGTTGCTAAGACCATATACTTTCTTCCACTTTTGCTAATGTCTCTGTCTCTCGTTTGTCTCTGTCACACTTTTATTCATCTTTTTTTTTTTTTTTTTTTTTTAAGTTTACACATACTCCAAGGCTTTCCTCCACTTGACTCTTGTGTAACCTGGATACAAAGTGAAGTGGAAGCAGGCATCAGTCACTGTGTCTCAGGTTTAATGTCCCATAGAGCTCACACATACACGTTTATCTCCATTAGACAGCCAGTTGTGCACGACTACAAAGTATGAAACACAAGGACACATGGGACAGCTTAGCATCTTAAACACTTTACCTAAACACTGTGTCATAAGGGTGACATTAATGTGTCTTAAATACGTCATGGTAGATGTATTATTATTATAAATTATATACAGTATATTCTATTTACTGCGTTTCATCTGATTAGCCTTACAGTTGTGGCGTCTTGTGACATTTATCATATCATATGGTATATTAGAGGGGCATTCAAGTTAAATTGGGATTTTTGAACACAGAGAGAGGTGAGAGTAAAAAACTCCCTTTATTTCTCTACTAATAACGTTTCACTAGTGCTTGAATACCATCAAGGTACAGAGTTCTCGCAGTACACCAGAGCCATGATTTTGTTTCATGTCCGAAACACCAGCCTCCCAGGAACTCCTTAAATATGCTCATACATGTGGAACTGGCTTGGAGTGAGGTCAGGTGTTTAATTTCTCTTTTACAATACTGATTTTCCAGTGACCACTGGAACATAATATTTATCTGTTTTTTAATTTTATACACTTACGTTAAGGCAGCTGTAAATAGGCAAAACAACAAAACCCCCAGCTTGCAATAAAGCTCTGACACTGGAGTCTCCTTCCAAACATGTTAAATAAGTGTCTTGACCATAATAATAATTCCACTTGTAATGAAGAAGGACCCAGTGTTCAAGTTATCTATAGAAGCAAGAACATAATTGATCAAGTGCATTAATATAAAGCCGATGATTTGCAGCCGTACTACTGTTAGATCTGTTTCTACTGTCGGATAAAAAAGAGATATAAAATAAGAAATGTATATAATCATTCCATCAGAAAGTCACTATTCTACACCTCTGGCCATGTTATAATGAATTTCTTAACGATTCTGTCATAACATCCAGCCTCTGAACTTATCACCATAGCACCCTATGATGAGATTTGGCAAGTTTACCTAAAATAATATTTTCCTTCCTATTAGCTTAATTTATGTAGAGTTATTAATTCTTGTATTTCCCTGCAGTTACGGCGGTGCAATCCAAAGGAAGTGACCTGATCAGCGACGCCGAACTCGACCTGAGCACACAGCCCATCGGTGGGTCACATTCTATGAACCTAACAGTGAGATAATAACCTCCAATATGGTTTGAATGGAAATGTCTTTTCTTTATCCCATGCCTTTTAGGATCCAAGCTATATACACAACAGTTAAAAACAGTAGCAGCATTCTTTTGTGCCAAACAACAACCCTAAGACAAAAAATAGCTGGAACCAGGGAGGTGATTGTGGCAAACAGAGGTGCTCTGCGTGAAAGAGATGTAACCTTGGAGATGGTGTGTCTGTGTGTGCGTGTATGTGTGTGTGTGTGTGTGTGTGTGGTGTGTATTAGTACAATGACCCTCCTGGAGGCCAAAGACGTGGTCACTCACAGGGTCGGTGTGGGGTCGCAGTGGGGTCACGGCAGCAAACACTGGGGTTTAAGGCAGTCCAAAAATGGTGGACATGAGATTACTGGGTCCTGCTGAGAGGTAGATGAGGGAATACGATGAGGGTGGTGTGTGTGTGTGTGTGTGTGTGTGTGTGTGTCACTCTAAACTGAAACCTCAACTGTGACTGACAAAAACATCATTTGACCACTTTGCTATCTGAAATAGTCTAATTTCACTATTAGCTAATTCATCCATCCAACAAGCTAACTGATGTTAAACTAGCTAGCTAGCTAATTAGTCACAGATAAACACGAGTTGGATTTCCGTATCTGAGTATTTTATTTGCATCACCACATTTACAGTGATTTATTTATTTAAAACCGGCCACCTACACATGTGCAATACCACAACAATCGCAATTTGCTACCACAACAAATGTTAACTAGGTTAGCTAGCATGCTAGCTACTTAGTAAACTCACCAAATTTCTAGTTTGTTATAAGTCAACACCAAAGAATTTTCAGTATTTGAGTGTTGATTTACACAAAGGAAGAATATTAACATTCCTTTGACATCCAAGATTTGGCTGATCTCTATTTTGAAAACTTAGCTGGCTAGCAAACATGCTAGAAAGAAGGCCAGCTAACCTAATAATTGAGTGGAATTTCAGAAACTCAAACCTGCATTTTCTCATATATTCTAATAATAAATAATATATATACATGTAATAATATATATGCTTTTCATTAACATTAGCTGACATAGCTATCTAGTTTTTTGTGGGGTTAGCATGAGTGGGACAGACTCAATTCACTGTATAGTGAGAGATTTATTTATTTATGTATTTATTTATTTAGCCAACACCTTGCTAATGTTATGATAAAGCTAAATTAAATGGTACTGTATACTTTTAAGGTTTGGCTGCTTGTGGGAGTTGGAACGCTAACAGGCTAGCAACCTAGCTAGCTACATTGATATGTGTCAAGGGGAATTTCAGTATTCAATTTCCACTTAGCCTCATCGCTTTCTTAGACAGCCAGATCTTTTAAAATTTAGTTGTAGTTAAATGAACAAAGTGTTTGTTTATTCATTTATTTTTGTTGGTAGATTAGCCTGATAGATAACTGGTAATCACCTAGCTAGCTAGCAGTGGCGGCCGGTCAATAAGGGGCGCCGCCCCCTTAAAGTTAGGCAGAGAAGAATGCTACTTTAACGTGTAATTATTTAATATAATAATTATTTATTTTACTAATGAAATAAAGTCATTTAGTCACAATATTCCGCTGTATTTCTTAATATAATTTATCTTTAATTAAAGAAAACAAATCTAAACTGTATTACGTTCATTTGTGTTTGGTAAATTTTTGAAAAGCATGTGACTTGTGGCTGAGCTCTAGGGCAGTGGTGGCTCAGTCGGTTAAGGCTGTGGGTTACTGATCGGAAGGTCGGGGGTTCGAACCCCAGCATCGCC
>JAQQZS010000004.1:3073076-3085797 GCA_030068045.1 Platyallabes tihoni | reverse complement strand
GGGCCTTTTCTTTTGCATAATGTTTACTCTATCGCAGTCATGTCTCATTTGCCATGTCAAAAAAAATCAGCCAGAATGTGATGTACGATTCTGCGCAGAGAAAGAATTACAGAGACATCAGAGGAGCAGAAGAGCGGAACCAAGTCCTGACCGCAAGCTCCGTCATGAACGAAAGGCTGCCTAATGAGACATACCTCTGTCCATTACACATCCTAATATTTACATAGACAAATGACGACAAGTAACAGCATTTTGATGGAAAGTAGAAACGGGACATCGCTCGGGTTAATGACCTTGAATGTCCAGGTAGGGCTGAAGGAGATATCAAGGCCCTAAGCTTCAATTGCATTCATGACTATATACAGAGCATGATGTAAAAAATAACAGGTGAATTTTATGTTAGAGTGTAATGATAATCTTTAAAATTCTAAATTATATCCAAATAGGCATAGTCATATCTTAGAAATAATAATGCTGTCTTAAAAACATGATGACATTAGAGCACAGTGGAAACGTTACATTCCAAAACACTGTGTATAGTGCTGTGTTGGGAAAATAATCAATAATGGATGAAGCAAAGCTACTGTTCTCACCTTGACAATCCAACATTTTCCCATAACATCATGCCTGCAAAGAATTTTATGCCTCTTACACCACAGCAAATTTATAACAATTAATTTTTTTATTCATATAAGTACATTTTTATCTATTTATAGCTAATTAATAGCTAATTAATAGCTGTTAATAACTAATGCTTCACACTCACATTATAGCAGCCACATAAACTATAGGCTTAAACAATCATTCCATGTGCCAATGTCTAAAATTAAAGGCCAGAACCTTCAATAAGTTTTAGAAGTGGAACACAAAAAGCAAGCTTTTTGCGTCATGTTTGTGTGGCCGTGAATTAAATGCTGAATAGTGGGCCGCTGACTTTTAAAGCATTTTGGGAGGGGCAGTTACAAGAACAGGGTAAATTAGCGTGGAGGCGTGAAGTACAGGAAAGAAATTATTTGATTCTGAGAGGTGAGAGGAAGAATAGAAAAAGGAGGAGGAGAAATTAATTAATTGAGAATGAACGGTCAAAAGTGGTACAAATATTGCATTATTCTAACACAGACATGAATATTCTGAACTTTTAATACATTCACAAATCTGCTTTACTCTTGTTCAGGGCCTGCTGTTACAGGGAAATAATCAAAAAATGGGGTGTGATAAAGCAGAGTTACTCTTACTTAAGTTTTTACAATTATGCAATTTCTGTAATATTTAATGGAAAGTCATCTACGTTTAATTTTGTGGAATGTCTGTAAAACAAGATAATTTTCTTTTTCTAATATAATCACTAGGCTCCAGGCCCCCCGCGACCCTGATCACAGGATGAAGCGGTATAGAAGATGAATGAATGAATAATATAATCACACTTTAAGTTAAAATGTTAACTTTAATGGCGTGTTCTAAAGAAACTGCAAAGAGCAAACTTCTCTATTGTAAAGACTTTCCTCAGTTTTGAAACTGGAGGCTCCTTCCATGTCAAAGACTATATTCTGATTTACCAGAAGGTATTGGTTAATGCAGTTCTGATAAGTAGTTGTAGTAGTAACAGTTAATTTACAATGACTCATATGATAGATGGTGAACATGATGTTTAATGCATTCATGTTCAGCATCTATCATATGAGTCATTGTACATAAATTAGCTGTTACTACAACAACAACTTATCAGAACTGCATTAATATAAACCTGTCAGAACTGCTGTTATAGAAAATTAATCAATGTCTTCTGGGCAATCAGAATCATGACTGCAAGAGCTATGTTTA
Source organism: Platyallabes tihoni (assembly GCA_030068045.1). Lineage (NCBI taxonomy): Eukaryota > Metazoa > Chordata > Actinopteri > Siluriformes > Clariidae > Platyallabes > Platyallabes tihoni. Next base: position 3,083,976 of record JAQQZS010000004.1, on the reverse strand, counting down.
AATGAAGCATTTTGTAACACTATCATTTATGTAATTTAGAGGCCAGTGCGACTGAAGGAACCTCGCAAAAAGTGGCTTGTCCAGGAACACGTGAGCGACCTGCTATAGGAGTGCGCAGGGGACCGAACCAAATTAAGGACAGGAGGAGGAGGCATCAAAGAAAGATGCTGGGAAAGAAGGGAGAAGAGCGGAAGAACAAAGCACTGCAAATTTACACCAAACTGCAAGACGGAAACAAACCGAGTGAGCCCAGCAAGCCCAGAAGCTGCTCCAGGTTTGAGGACTGTAAGTAAAAGTCTTGTAATGATGCTAACATGGCTAACACATGTAGAAAATAAATAGTTAGCAATGAATGTTAAATAGCATTACATTGTAATACAAAGTCCAAGTAAAGTTTGAACACATCTGAGAGAAGTGATTATATCTCATAATTTATTTCTTCTTTTCACTTTATATATCATGAAATTACCAGCTAGGTGCTAGCTAGTTGTTAGTCATTGTCTAATTTGTGTTCAGCAACCACACTTGCTTAGAAATAGTGTTTCCCTAATGAAAACAACCTAATTTTAGATTTTGTTCCATTTGAACACACTTGAAATTTTAGAATCCTAGAATACTATACGTCACCTCATTTACAGTATAACATAAATTTATTTGGACTTGTAGTGCAAAAATGTTAATGATACTGATTATGACCATGGTGCTACAAGTAGTAAGTTTTTGTTTTGTTTTTTTTAGCAAAAATAAATATGTACAGATTTGAAAACAAACAAGTAATTACACAAATGTGTGACATAAACATTAATACAGTATTCAATGAACTGTGCAATACACAGTGATTTGCCAAAACTTTATTAAAGAACGACACATTTAATCTAATTAGCTTAGATATAAATATCTAACTTTATATATCTATATATAGTTATTGACCCCTTACATACAGTAAAATAGTTCAACTAGGAATAGCCTGCTAATCCACATTGGTATTAACAAGGAATTTCACGAAAACTTTTTTTAAGCTCACCTAGCTTAGTTATATACTATAAACAATTAAAATGTAGCTCGTACTCTTTTTTGAAAAAGCTGAATTTTTTAAATTTCCTTTTTTTTTTTTATAAGGTTTTAAACTTATTAGCTCTGATATTAGCATGGTTAGCATTGCAATCTACAGGATGGTCCTTTTCAGCTATTTATAAGCCAAGATATAACACTATAAACAAGTGAAAGTTGCCTCAGTACTTTTGTTCTAATAGCCCTGTTTGGTTGGCCATTCCAACAATTCAAAACTGTTCGCTAATTCTGCATCCTGCTTCAATGATAAAATATTCCATCTTGGAAAATCACTATTGAGGTTTATTCTTGTTGTTAATAATAATAATAATAATAATAATAATAATAATAATAACACCATTATTAACCCCATTGCACAGGGTGCATACTGCCATGTTTTTACTTTCTAAAACGACTAAAATATGGGAGCAGAGTGAAGAAGCATTAGGGAGTGTCTAAAAAAGAGTCAGCTAGCAAAAATAGCAAAAAGAGGAAATAAAATAAAACTAATAAAATAAAATGAAATGGAAAAGTGTGTTTTTTAATACATCTACAGTATGCTGAGACTATGGCTTAAAGCCTTATTGTCTTTTTCATTTAGTGTACACATTTCTCAGGTTATTCATAATACTATTTTTAATTACTACTGCTTATTTAATGAACTGTTAAATATGAGTATTAAAAAAGAAATTACACCTACTGTATTACACCAGCACTAAATCTCACCAGTGTAATCACACACCTTCCTGCTCCATTGTTTATCTTGGATCCCACAGCTTTGCACTTTTTTTTTAATTAGCTGTGCTCTGAAGTGGCGTCCTACCCTCTTTTCAATTTTTCAAGGGTCTGACTGGTTAGTAGGGGAGCGCTGTGTTCCCCATCCCTCTTTTTTTGTGTGATTGGACACGTTTAGTGAAGGTCAAGGTGAGGGGGTGGAGCAAGGTCAGTGGAGGTCACGGGGGGTGGTGGATGGGGTGGGTGTTGGGGGGGGCGTTCATGTGTGAACGTGGGGCAGTGGAACAAAAGGCCTGATTGGGCAGGTTCTCTCTAGCCCCTTAATCAAGCGAGAGATGAGGAAGTGTGCAGCTGTCGTTCACATGAAGTAGAAGAGTGGCACTTCTTTGTGGAATTTTTTTTATTTTTTTTATGTGAATGGCCATTTAGGTATTTTTTTTCTATGCATGGTGAAAATTTGTGCAAAAGATCACTTTATGTAACTGTTCCCAACTGTGTGTGTATGTATGTATGTGTGTGTGTCTATCAGACGTCTCTGACACTTACAAACCTGGCTCCTCATTAGGCAGTGAAAAGCCCTAATTGGACTTAATTAGTGCACCATTTTCCAATAATAGTGAGCAAAAAATGCAACACATAAATAACAAGTGTTTAAGAATAAAAGGTTTTTCATCTTCCTGTTCATTTCCTTAATATAAAAAAGATCAACATGAGGACCAGAACATTTTTTATTTCATTTATAATAAACGTCTTCCATTAGCATTTTGCTCTACTTTCACTCTAGTTAATTCTAGGTTTATCTCACTGTAACCCTGGGCAGTTGAGTCATACAGTAAGGGCCTTGCTCAGGGACCCAACAGTCTCAATTTGGTGGTGCTGGGGTTTCAACCTGGGACCTTAGTAGTAGTAGTAGTAGTAGTTCTTAACTGCTGTGCAATGGTTATCTTTTTTCCTGCATTACCCATGATGCCATTCTACCAGCTGATAAAATAATAACTGTCAGGCCACCTGCAGCAGCCAGAACGACATCCCGGGAACTACGATTCCCGGCATGCACACTCCGCATACGGAGGTATAAGTAAAATTCTAGAACAATGAGTCTTTGTGAAATATATGGGGTTGCGACATCCTTTGAGACTACAGTAAACCAAGCACTTTATATTATCACTTTCTGATTATTTGATTGTGTGAACATTATAACGAATTCGGATTATGTTTTCAGGATTGTCTTTGATGTGCTGTTTGTGAATTGAATGACCTATTGCTGCCCTTTCAACTACAGTTTTGATACAAGTGTTTTAGTTAATTTAATCCCACCCATCATTAGCGCACTCCCACATTTAGGCTACTACTACCAAAAGAGAGGGCTGTGGTCACGTGTGGTGCCATCTTTTCGAAGTGCTCGCTCTGACACCATTGGAAATGGCATAACGCTATCTGCTATCTGTTCCTTCGGCTTACGTGAGCTCACAGACGGGCAGTGATTGGCTGTAAATCTGAGATTAATGTAAGAGCGATAAGTAATGCCTAGCGCTAAGTAAGCGCAACATTTCCGCTGTGCCACTTGGGGCCTAAAAGTGTATTCTTACTGAGGAGTGTGTCCTCCTCTTCCCGCTGCATAACAGATTTAAACACTTGCGTAATTTCTTTTGCACCACCATGCTCGTCACCCCATAGATTGATAACTAACCGTAAAACTTTGAGTCCAGTGTCTGGATCAATACAGTATCTACTGTTTGAGATTTTTTTTTCTCCTCCAACTTAACTAGTGCTGCCAAGTGAACAAGATAACAAAGCTATTGTCATGCACACAACCTGTAAGTCCAACACTAATGGATACATCACTAAATGCATCTCAAATCTTTTAAATTGTGCAGGTTAACTTGGCTGATCTGTGAGTACGGGCCTGGGAGAACGTGACTCACAGCAAGTGTGTGTGTGTGTGTGTGTGTGTGTGTGCCTGAGCTTCCTGCCATGACTCAGAGAGAGAGAGAGAGCAGATGAATGTCAGTGATGATTGGGAACACCTGGACTGCCCTACCCTAGCACACACACACACACACACACATATAGAGTGATGTGCATGCAGTTGTTTGCTCTGCTGTTGTCACATTGCATAAAAGCTGGAAAGTTGTATATGTGTGTTGTAGTGTACAGAGTCTTTATGAGAACTGTGTTTGCTAAGTTTTTATGGATTTTATGCATGTGTGTGTGAGTGTGTGTGTGTGTGTGTTTACCATCAGAACAGAATGACTGAGTAAACAAACAAGCCTAGCTATTGACAAGCGTCAGCCATAGAACACTATGCACTCGGCATTCAAAGCCAAAGTAAAGCCAAGAGATTCTGTCAAAGAGTCCATTATACAGCGTCTGAACAGCGCCGGCGTTTCCTCAATGGCCTTATTAATGGCACAATGTCAAGGAGCGGCGCAGAAATAATGCCGCATGATTTGTGCTTTGTGAAGTTATCGCTGCACATCGCCGGTTTGCACAGATGATTTGGCTTTTTTTTGTGAAGTTATCAGTAGGGATCAGAGTCCAGCATCAGCATTTGTGAGGGATTGTGGCCTCTCTTTAAAGTGTGTGTGGGTTGTGTGTGTGTGTATGTGTGTATGGGGGGGGCGGGGGAAGCACCCAGCCAGCAGGAGGTGCGTGGTGCCCGCGTGTCTTTGTTTGTTTTCTCTCTCCTTTTCAGGGAAAGTGAAGGGGCGGAGCCACGTGCCCACCATCCAACAACACGCTTCCCTCAGAAGGGTTGCCAAATGTTGCGTCCTCTCACCAACACCTCAAAACAACCCCGTTACCTAGAGACCAGAAGACCGGGGCAAATATTTATTTATTTATTTATTTATTTATTTATTTTACAGAAGAGCCTATACTGTATGCAATAAGCACTTCAGACTTGTCTATCAGGTTCAGACAGTATGGATTGTCATTTTTTCGGTGCAGTGACTTTATAGATATTTCATGGGTGCTGATAAGTATGATATTTTAGACATTTTTAATATTGTGATTCTATGTTTTTAAAAAAAAAATTTTTTTTTAAACATGTGTCTGTGCTAACGGCTTACCAACACAAGGGCTGTTCAAGTCAAAGCAGGACTTTTGATTGTGCAGAATATGAGAGTAAAAACCCTGTATATTTCTCTATATAATCCCCTGATACACTAATGCACTTATCCCAGTGTTTCACTAGTGCTTGGATGCCATCAAGGTAAAAAGTCTTCTCAGAACTCCCAGTCACTGCTTTAATGCCCCAAACATGTAGAAATGGCTTGGAGCGAGGCCAGGACTGTACAGGGGATGTGGCAAGAACTCCCAACTGAGTTCCTGTAATGTGTAGTGGTGTTGGTGAATGATTGTGCGTACCGTTCAGTACAGAAAAGATGTCTCTTTTCCACAGGTTATCCATCAATCAGGCGTTCCACTCATTGAATGTTCACGGGAACAAATGCAGTGAGCTCCGAGCCTCCTCAGCCGGGATCATCATCCACGGACGAACAAACTTCTTTAAAACATTTGCACTATTCCAATTTTGTTTTACTGCAGCTAAGAGTCTCATCACCGTACTGCGTTTGAAGTCTTCTGTAAATGTCAGTTGCTTTTATGCCTTCGTTCACCATAACGTTCATCACAAGTTTGACTTGAACATACATTATAGTTAGAAGAGCACACTTGCATGTGAAATATTGCTAGTGCTTATTAGCAAAATAAACCTTAGCATCTTCCCTTCATTGAAAAAAAGGTAAATGTTCATGCCTGGATGTGCATGTTTCACTCAGCACTTAAGTCTGATGAATTAACCAGATAAATTCACATAGATTAGTTAACATTGTAGATTAATTTAGCAGTTTATTTTTGCAGTTTATGTTAACTTGACATTGTTAGCTTGCTTGCAAGGAAACTAGCCAGGTTTTGAGCTAAGTATATAACAGACTGTCAGCAAACCTGACGCTTGTTTGAAAAAATAAATAAATAAATAAAATAACTGTGTTCAGAGGTGGTATGAAGATTTGATTAAGAAATATAGCAGGAAGTCAGAATCATCATGTTCAAGGTATGGAATATGCTTGAAATTAAAGTTTATGTTTTGCTAGCATCAAGCTAGTCAGCTAATGTTAACCCATCAGGTTCAGATAATGATGCATTTACTTTCTCAAAAAGTTCTGCTCAGAAAGTATATTTTCTCTTTAAAAGTTATGTAGTGATAATTTGTTTTATTGTGGTTATCTTGACTAGTTTTGGGGATTTATTTCTCGAAGGAAGCCAAATTCTCTGCACAATAAAACAAACAAACAAAAAAATTCCACCAACAATTTCAGGAAGATTTGACTAGAAATAAGCTTAACAATCTTACATTTGGTTTGTTGTAAAATTGGATTAAGAAATTATGGAACGTTTTGGCTAGATTCAAGAATATGAATAAAATCGAGGATCACAACAATGTCCTTTTATACATAGGAATTCCAACAAGCGTGTTTGTTTCCTTCGTTGTTGTTGTTGTTTTACTAATCAAGGGTTGAAAAACTTTTTTTTTTTTAATTTTAACGTTTTAGATCAATGCAGCATTACACAGCTAGCATAAATTCCCAGCATATGGTATCTCAGAATGGTAGTGTGATTTTAAGAAACTGTAGATAAACGTGACTAGAATCAAGAATATTAATATATTAATAATAGCTTTATCATTAACTAGCGTGACTTTTGAGAACAAAACATAAATTGTTAAAAATAAAAAAGGAAAAGAAACTCCATTGAATTCTAGTTATGAATCCTTGCTTTGCTTCTGTAACAAAAAAAAAAGTATTTAGCCTTGTTCTCTTTAAAGTATTTACACTTCTGTTTACTTCCTGTCTCCTGCCCCTCACCTTGCACTTAGACCTCTTGCATGTCTAAGGTTTGGCTGTGATAGTTTAAGTGTACCCAAGTTACAAAAAAAAACTTAAGGCATGAACCAGTGAGAAACAGGTACATATGATGACAGATGATCAGACCGGTGATTAGTATACTGTACTGCTGATGCTGAATGCTGAGTGGCTGAAACAGAAGAGAGGGGAAATGAGGTCGCTGCTGAGGTTGTTACAGACAGTAAACAACCAATTATTTATTATATCTTTAGGCACTTAAGAACCTGTCGCAGTAAAACATTTGTTCTTGTTTCTTCAATTTAATCTACATAATTTAAGGTAATATGAAGAAAAGAAGACTTTTGCACAGGACTGTACATCTATGTGACTATAGCTTTAAATTTGTCCTGGTGATTGCAGCAGGCTGTGAGTGGGCCATAATGGTCTGAATCATCATGTAAAGACAGAAGTCAGGAAGTGTCTATGGAAAAACGACACACCCGGAGTTAATCTCTGTTTTCATCATCTATGGCTATTTTTATTAAATCTATAGTTTAACATTGAGGCCACTGAGACTACTGTCTACACAATAACCTAAACCATCCAATTATCCATTTAGTACACTAACTATCGTAGTTACGTTTCTGTTTGTTTTTCGGTTTTAGCACTTTTCTTTAAGAATTAGAATGACCACTATAAAGAAACTAGGACACACACAAAACAACAACAACAACAACAACAACAGCCACACAATTAAAGTGTGTCCCTGGTAATACAGCATTATGGAAATTTCTATACAAGACAATGATGATGATGATGATGATGATGATGAGCATAAACAAAGACAAGCAAGACAAGTGTGTGTGTGTGTGTGTGTGTGTGTGTGTGTGTGTGTGTGTGTGTGTGTGTGATGTAAGGTCAATCAAAATTGAGCGCAAGCAAAAATCTAAAATGTACGACTTCATTTGTAAAAAGAAAAAAAAATGTAAATAAATAAATAACCCCTCTGAGAGATGTAAGCATTGAGCAGCGGTTGTAATATCAATTGTTACTGAAATAAAAGGAGACAGTAGGACATGATGAGGACTCTTTGTATGTATGTGTGTGTGTGTGTGTGTGTGTGTGTGTGTGTGTGTGCAGTGTAACTGTATTTGGATTCTGAGATGCTGAACATGATGTGAAAGTGAGCACATCCCATCCTCATCATCATCATCCTCATCATCATCATCCTTGCCTCAGAGTAACCTTCGCTCCCTCTTTCTGGTTTCTTGATTAACATTTTCTGCTAGGCTTCACACCAAAGAGCCTAACCCGTGGACTGAGCAGGCCCGGGGTGTGGAAGAAAGCAGGGAAAAAAAAGCCATCAGAAGCTGGAATGGAATCAGATAAGGCTATCAGGCTGGAGGATTTAGCCTCACGCCTTTGTGCCCCCTCCACCCCAACCCTGCTGACCCGCCTGGGCTTCCTCCCTCAATCTCTCACTCCACTGCACCTTTTGTTCTCCTGATTTTCCAACAGAAAGCTTTCCCTGACACACACACACACACACACACACACAGCGACTGGTCGGGCAAGAGTGAGAAAAGCTTATTGTGGAAAGGGGAAGAGCTACACACAAGCGTCAAGAGCGTGATAGTCAGGCACTGTTGACTTTTCCGGTGATGCAAACATGAGTGAGAGTATAGAGCGCATATATGTCCTTGAAGCTGATTAGTCAGCATCGGAATTCAAATTATGGGTTTTATATTAAAGCGTTCGTTTTAGCACTTGTATAGAGGACACACAAGATGAACAGAAGAGAACAAAAAAAGGCAAGAGGGACTGGTGAGGAAACGATCGTTTACAGCTACAGTACGATAGCGTAACTGAGAACTAACTGCTTCATGTACTGTATGTTCACCAAGATTAATTCTAACTACAAACAGGCACAAACTTCATGTTGTGTTTTAATTCAAAGAGCATTCGTCATCACTGATGAATCGGTGTAAGAGTTTAACTCAGTAAGGAGCAAGGACGCAATCATTTCTAAAACATAGTTCTTTTTTCTTTTCCCTAACGGAGACGTAGAAGAGCGCAGCACCTGCTTAAGAGCCAGATGTATGAACGGAGGAGTGTCAGGACTGGAGGAAGAGCTGACCCGATCTGATAAAGAACACGACACAGGGAGGGAGAGAGAGAGAGAGAGAGAGAGTTAAAAAGAAAATGGAGATCGGTCTGCATACCCCCATTCTTTTTACGGAATCCCAATGTGGATCAGTGCAATGATCCGAACACATCTCTCTCTCTTCCTCTCTCTCTCTCTCTCTGTCGCTCTTCGTCTTTTCTCCTTCCCCATTGAGCACGTCTGCCAGAATGGATTTCAAGCTAAATCCGTCCGCTGCTCTGGGACCGGCCACACGACACCATGGCCGGTGCTGGTCCCCGGCTATTTGCAAACAGATGTGCGTCTCGGGGCCAAGGGGTTTTTGATCAATCAAGCCTTAACAAGTCAAGTTGACTAGATGCGAATGTAGCTGTTTGCATGTAAAAGGCGAGAAGCCGAGGTTTGATTAAGAGTAAGCAGATAAATGGGAGATTGTAGTGGCCCCCTGTGAACAGGGAGCAGGCCCGCTGGACCCTGGGCTTTAAATCCACACTGATAGCAACTCTGTCATTGCTATTCTTCACCCTGGCCTCATGAATGGACTCATTATTCAGTGGATTCTCTCTCTTTCACACTCTATCTCTCTCTCTCTCTCTCTCTCCCTCTCTCATCTCCTCAATCGGACTGGCAGCAGCTTAAAACCCAGCCTCTCTTAAGTTTCTCTTTGCACCCCCCCCCACCCCCCACCCCCACCCTCTTTTTCTATAACGGTCGACTTTCTGCAATCTGCCCCAGCTTTAATCTGGACATTTTTGATTTTCTTCCAGCTCACTGCGCCTAATATTCGATCCTATTTGTTTCTCTCTCTAACTCTGACGCACAAACACAACAGCATCTCCATCTCTCTCTTTTCCTCTCTCTCTCTCTCTCTCTCTCTCTCTCCATCTCTGCCCCTGTCTCATTTTCACACTTTGATTTTTTTACGGCTCACAGAGTCTCAGTGGAGTGACACAAAGTGCCACAGATGGAGGCGACTTGTCCATGTGGACCTGCTGCCTCTCAGTGTGATGATGAACTACAGAGAGGAAAAGCTACAGAATATAATCTGTTACACGAGAAATGTCTTGTAACTACTGTTGTAGGAATGTTTGATATAGATATATGTGAAAATGTCACCTTGAATTGGATTCTTTTAGTCAAATGAATGAGGATGTATTCAGCTCATTCACTACAACGTAGCTGGACGAGACCCTGCTGTGCTCACATTTCCTCTTGGTCTACATATACGTCCTCATACAGGGAGTGTTGATTATTACATTTTTTGCCAAACTGCTTCTTAGGAAGTACACAGACAAGTCTTACTCATAGGAACTTTATGGAAAACCCTTAGGTTTGGTGTAGTACTGAGCAAAAATACAGAGACAGTAAAGGGAGTTAGAGATTAGATGCTTTCATGTATAATGGAAGTTAAGTTTTCCTGATGCCTGGCAGCTATTAACACAGTTATAATGTGGAGTGTGATCAATAGTTAAAATATTGTTTGATTCCCTTCAGTCCTCCTTTCTCAGGCGGAGGTGAGAGAAGTCCTATACTCATGGATGTCTCCAACATCCAATCATGGCAACACCAGACAATCATAGGTGGAAAGCGCTTCCCTCCGAGTGTGTTACACTGTCCCTAATAGTGTGTGAGCAGCAGTTAGAAAACTTGCAGGCGGCTGGTGTTAGTGTCTCAGAAAAATGAAATGAGAGTCTTTGGCTTCCCTGTTGCTTTGAGGGGAGAGTGCCTAGGAACAGTGACTGCTGGGAATTGGCTTTGACTTAATTGAAAATCCCACACATGCAAATAAATAAGTAAATAAATAAATAAATATGTATATAATAATAATAATAATAATAATAATAATAATTATAATTATTATTATTATTATTATTATTATTACTAATTATTATTATAAATATATTTACTAATTATAAATATAATTATATTTAATATATAATATAAATATAATAATAAATATAATAATAATAATAATAATAATAATAATAATAATGCAGAGAGAGAAAAGGAAAGGCAAGAGTTTAGGAGTGAAAGTAGGGACTTTGAATGTTGGTTGATATGATGCAGAGAAGGAAGGTGGATATACTGTGTGTCCAGGAGACCAGGTGGAAAGGTAGCAAGGCTA
>JAQQZS010000004.1:3001338-3023163 GCA_030068045.1 Platyallabes tihoni | reverse complement strand
ATAAAACAGCATTTTACTGGCAAAACTGCTGCCAGTAATTTACTGTAATTTTACATGAAAATTTTTTACAGTGTATACCTATGTTAAGTGTAATTATGATTATAATTTTTGTAATATTGTCCTTTTTTTAGGAATGTATTAACAAATCTGAGGAAAATGTTGACATTTCTGACACATTTCTATGTTTAATGTATCTGTATAACACAAATAACAGCTACATATGATAAGTATAAATACACTGTAATTTTAATACTTTCTGTCCTTTCTTTGTCATGCTACGTTTAATTATGCTTTAATTTTTTCTTTAATTGCCTAAAATTAGCACTGGTAGTTAGGTAGTTACCACTTGCAGGATTTGTCATGGAGTTATTGCCCTAAATAGAGTGACAATTTTTCTTGGAAGCTAAGACAAATAATATAGTAACCGTAATATAGTCAAACTAACTGAGAAAATATATTTCTATTCTGCAGTACTGTTTGTCTGACAAACCAACACTCTTGTCCTTCGACCCAGAGAGGACTAGTGTGCAGAAATACCCCATCACTGAATTCCAGCCAGTCTATTTCATTGCTGAAAGTTTCGAGGATGCCAAGGAGAAAGTCAGGTACAGTATTCTGTATGTGACTATGAAGGATTGCAGAAACGCTATTGCTGAGCACATGTATCATATCTTTTCACTGCTGTTTTTCACATATTACAGGAAGTTTGCAGCCACCATTCCAAAACCATTCTCTCTGCGCTATAATGCCTACACTCACAGCATCGAGATTCTTGATGATACAAAAAAACTGCGCAACCTGGCTGACAGCATCAGTTGTATGTGTTTATAAGATTCTACATTGAACCTTTAAGAATTCTCCTCTAGGAAAAACATATTATTGACCTTATTCTTGACCTCTTTCTTAGCAACACCGGGGTTCTATTTGGGAGCCTCTCTATTGTATAGCTCTACAAAGAACATTATCATTTCACTAGAATCGGAAAACAAAGGTTCTTTAACGGTCCTTATAGTGTTTAACATTTTATTTAAAGCTTTCTACTTAAATCTTTTAGGTAAGAAAGCTTATATTCAGAGTTTCTCAAAGGTGAACCATACAGTATATTCCATGGACGTGCATTTTAGTTTTTTTAAGTGTAGCTTTCTAAATTGTACCAGAACTCCTTTTGACAGGGAAACACATTTTTTATTAGAGTATTATACTTTATTACACTTTTCATTAGTTATTTTAACTAATGAAAATGTAGATGCTAATCATCATACAAATCATTGCTTTTAAGAACACAGGAAAAATTCTGCATACCCTTAAATGAAAGAAGCTGACAAATTTCCTTATCATTTCCGTTTCAGGTGAGGTTGGGATCCTGTGCAGCGCTCTGCAGAAGATGGAGTAGAACAAGCACAGAACCATGGATAAGATACTAAAAATCAGGGTTTAATTGATGACAAAATGTCAAATTCTTATCCTGATGATGTTGAAACCCTACCCTGTGCTCACACGGAGAGATGTTTTATATGAAGCATGGTTGTATCTTGTATTTTAGAACATTTATATATCCTAATATTTAAGCTTTAGTTTGTAGGCTAGAATATCTGTAAGGGTTGATTAACATCATGGTTAATTGGATGGACTATTAAATAATGTGAATGCATTAATATTTGTAATAGTCTGGAAGATGTTTAAGCCACTTTTGCATCTTGTTTTTATAATATAGCCTTCATCAATATAATTATTTTTAATGTAGCTAGAGATCATTTTTGTTAACTACTATTATTATTGATTATTTAGTCTTGTGGTGTTACTTAGTCTTAGTATTGTAGACCAAACTGTTCTTTCTTTTACAAAAGAAAAAAAGGGTAATTATTAGTTGCAATCTGGCTATATTACTAATTTCTTGGTCTAATAATAGTGCATAGTTTGTTTTATTATTATTATTATTATTATTATTATTATTATTATTATTAAACATTCATATTTAAAACTGGCACAAAAAGCCCGAATTGTACTTAAGTAGCTTTTATAGTCAATAAGACACCCGCCACTGTGCAGACAACTGGTCCATTATCTCAAAATTAATTGACAACGTGATAATAACAGGCTGCTGTTATTGGTTAATAACAGTTCGATAAGAAGACAGAGATATAACGAGCTAAATGTATAATTAGCTTCATATCACATATGACCGTCTCATGTACAGTAAATGTTTCTCGTTGTAGCTGGTCATTTTTTGCCTTTCACCTACTTGACCAACATGCACGCCTGATGATCTTATTGGATTGAAATAAATACAGCAAAATTGTAAGAAAATCAAATGCTTTTATTCTTCATCTAATAAAGTTTGAAATTTTGATAAATATTTTGCGCACTATAGTTTTTGTTAGTTTGATCAGCAATGAATAAAATAAAACAATAATCTGTTCTTCTTCTTCCCCTTATTATTATTATTATTATTATTATTATTTCTGGTTACAGTACCTTGGAGAGCACTTTACATATACTGTATGTCCATCCAATTTGGAAGCTTTTTTCACACCTAAATTACAAATAAATAATAAATAAATAAAGATAAATACAGATCTAGACTGTATATGCACTGTGCCACGGATTAGACCTTGTTTTCTGAGCTCATCTGTGGATCATCTGTAGTCAGCTTTTTTTTTTTCTTAAACTGGAAGTGGAAAGCGCAAACGCGTGACGCAGCGCTGCGCCCACGGTGTCCGCGCTCCTGCACCGCATTTACATAAAGATCTCACGATTTCCTGGGGTATATAAATCGCTGGTTACATGACAGGACATAAGGAGAAGCCTGAAGCCAAGACAAACCTGAGGAAATTCTGCAGCAGAGACGTGAAATGAAGACGGAGAGCGTGGCGCCGAGTGTGCCCTTCAGCGGCAGAAAGCGGAGTCTCATCGAGGACGCGCGCAGGGACAGGGAGAGGGACAGGGAGAAGGACAAAGAGAGAGACAGGGGAAGCACAGCCACAGCATCTCCGGGTCCATCGCGCAGCGGAGACAACGTGGTGTTCGAAGAGAAAAGCGGGAAAGTGACTCTCCATCTCGTCTTTACGCAGAAGAACGACAGAAATGCTGGCCTCTTCAAGGCTGGGAAAGTCTTCGAGGTGAGGCACTGATGAGGCGCTCTAAAATCATCTAAAATCTAAAATCCCAATAGGCCAAAAAAAAAAAAAAAAAACTCCTAATCTTTTTTCCTAATCATCTACTCCCTGTTGGAAAAAAAAGAGTATTAAACTGCACATTTCCTTATCTTTGTGGCAGTGGCATCAAGTGTGTGAGCTTTCATCTTCTTTCCTATGTTTTTATAACTTTAGCATTATCTGAGCTACAAAAATGAACCGCAGTTGTTTAAAGTAAACTTTTAATTCATAATTTAAACTACTTTAAATAAGGCACAAGCGGTGCGTTAAGGCAGATCTATGCGTTGTGTAGTGTGTTATATAGGATTTGTTAGTCTGAGATTCAAGATTTTCCCCCCTAACACTGTATAATAAATGTACAAAAATCAATAAATGTAGAAAATTATTCAAAAAATAAATGCTTTTTAAATAACCTTTTAATTCTGACATCAAAACTATTTCTTACTGCATATTTCATGAACCAATAAGATATAGACCAATTATCAATATAGTATACAGGGTACACTTCTAATCCTGATTCATATCCTTTACAAAAAAAAATAAAAATAAAAAATAACCTTTTCAGGCACACAAAAATAAATAAATAAATAAATAGAGCTAAAATAGAGATTTGTTTTTTTCTCATGCGCTTTCCCCCGCATATTCCGCAATCACACTTTACTCAGATGTGAAGTAATACAGCTTCTAAATGTTTAAAAGGGATACAGTCCATATATGATGTCTTGCTGCAGATTTCAGCCAATATGCCACGAAAAAGCATGTGCGACCAATAGGTCGATCAATTCTGAAAATGCATAAAGGAAAAAAAAAAAAAAAGCTTGTAATGAATGTTAGACCGATCTGACCAGTCAACGTAATAATACCTGATATTTCTAGTAAAACCTGATTCACTCGGCAATCCGTGTTGCTCTCGCAAAAATAGAAAAAATCCTGTAGAGTGATGCATCAGTACGTTTTCTGTAGATAAGAGAAATGAAGTTAATTGCAGTTCAACCTTGATGTGCAAGTTTACGTGTGGCGTAAAAACAGTATCGTGCAAATAGTATTATTTGTGTAAAGAACAGGATGAAAGTGAAAATGAAACTGAATCTGTGCATAATGGCAAAATATTTAACAGTGAGAGTAACATATTTTGATGGCTTGGTGCAGAATTTTCCAGATATGGCAAATGATTTGTTATTTTTCTTTTTTTCTCTCGAAAATTATCAATCAATTTTAGGAATGCATGCTGCATTAAGGATTTTATTTACCAATCTGCTCCAACCGACTTGATATTTCTTGTTAAAAATCATTCACTCGGCAATCAGTGTTGCTCTTGTAGATAGATAGACGACAAGTGGTTATTAGGTTATTGATTGTTACTTTAAACGTTTTTATTTCATTATTATTATTATTATTATTATTATTATTATTATTTCTCTGTCTAATTAAAGACCTTTGAGGCGAAGTTGCTGCACCTGGAGAGCCGTGCAGCTCGGAGGTGTAAGAAGATGCCCTCAGATGAGCTGGAGTTCTTCATGCAGTGTGAAGTGCACAGCTCTGACACCGACACCTTCATTAACGCGCTCAGACGAGTGGCGGATGAAGTGCGGCTTCTGCAGGACGACCGAGGTGCGTAAACTTTTAGACATTCATTTATGAAATAGTGAATATTTCCACCATATTATTTAAATCTTAGAACATGTCAAAAAGGTTTTAAGCTAATCCCAATTATTAACCATTGTGCCAATCATACTTATACATTGTAGTTTATTGCTTTTACACTATTTTTGTTCTTTAAAGCATATTACTAGGTTTCTAAGTATAACTTCCTATAGAAGAAATAATCAAATTAAAGACTCAACTGTACTTTAAATAAACTTTAAGGTAACTAAAAAGTACCATATAGAAATTACACAAAATACTCTGGAATAAATGTTTATATCTAAAAATATTTTACTACTAATCAAATATAATAATTACATTTCTGCCATGTTAAATAACTGAGGCAAATCCAACAAACTAAATGGAAGCAAAAATGTCTTTCCTCATGGTCTTCTTTGCAGTGTTTTGCTTGGTGTAGCAGAAGTAAAGTGTTGAAACCATTAATATCCCCCACACTTTAAAAACCAAATTTAAATATGCATAAATAAACAAGCTTAAATAAAACTGCAGCTCTGATTTTAACTTTTTTAATTCAATTACAAACAAACATGTTTATACAATAGTATTTTTACATGCACTTATCTACCAGTATAAGTGAAGTCTGTTACAACACTCTAACACATTTGAAGAATTGTCTGTAAAATCAGTCATATGTTAATCGTTTTGTGGGCTTTAACAATGTGTTCATAAAAGATCAGGTTCCGTTCCCACCATGTACTATTTATCTTTAACTATTTAACCCTGAACAGCAAGACAAATAGTCTTGATCTTTATTTATAAGGCAAGAACACTTAATTATACTTTTTTTTGTGTATGCCAAAGTATACTTGTATGTGCCAAAGTATACTGAAACATTTGTGTATACAGGCTCAATTACATTTGTTATGTTTATCTCTGATATATGCATAAAAGTCAACTGAAAGCATACTTACTCACAGCTAAGTTTGTAAGAAGTATACTATTAGCACACTTGAATAAACTTCTTTTTTGGTAAGGGATTGAACAGTTAATTAGCACCAATAAGGTGATTAAAAATCAGAGGGGTGACTCTGTGGCAATAATTACTAGTAGCATTCCTCTCCGTAATTGTCTCCGTACAAAATAAAACAATAATTCTCTTCCCAGTGATGGTTGGAACTCTGGGTGCGCAGAGATTTTCAATGCTGCTGGCAGTGCTCATCAGTCCCTATGTTTAGAAGGAGACAACAGTCCTTCAGCAAGCAAACACTTTGTTCCTGAAGTTAATGTGTTGGAAGCAGAAAAAATTGTCTTTTGGATTTGAGGAAAATTATAAGGAATTGTGATGGCTAGATGACTGGCTCAGAGCGACACCAAAACTGCATCTCTTCTGGGATGTTGTGGTCTGCACTGGTCAGGACACACCAAAAGTGATACAAGGAAGGAGAACCAGGGAAACAGTGACAAGGTCATGGTTGGCCAAGACTCCCTGATGAGTGTGGGGAGTGAAGTCTGGCCTGTGTAATCCGATCCAGTAGAAGACCTATTAAAGCTCAAATTGCTGAAAAGGTTCATTCTGGCTCCCTTAGAAAGGTATCAGAACACATAGTGCAAAAGATGGGACCTACTCAATATTAGGTGGGTGGTCAAAATATAATGATTGATCGGTGTATGCATGGTTCGTGTGTTTTTATTAGTACTTGTTGACTCTTTTAATCTCATTCAATTAATATAAACTCCAATAAATCAGAAGATTACACTAGATCTTGTGCTGTCATCTGGTCTAAACTCTCAATCTTTAACCCTGTTGCTACTTCTTTTGCCTCCTGTGAGAAACCTGTGAGAAATTGAAAGTATTCTTTATTGTCAAACTATATTGAGAAGATCATACAGTATATTCTTCTTCCAGACACCGGTTATTTTGGCTTTATTTAATAGCTCTCTATCAAACAAAAGGGTCCATCCCAGTTTTAAACATGCAGTGGTGCAACCCTTGCTAAAGAATATACTAACTCCTATTCACTGCTAAAATATTGGGAAAAATTGTCTTCACTCTCCATCTTCCTGAAAAATTCTAACATCTTTAATAAGGTTGAATCTGGATTTAGAGCAAATCAGCCTTATTGCAGGTTTATAATGACATCCTGCTCACTGTTCTCTTTTGCTCCAGTACCATTTCAGTCTAATTAGGGCTCAGTGCAGCCTTAAACATAATCAAACATGACATTCTTTTGAAGTATTTAGAGGTTGAAGTTGATTTGCAGGGCCCTATAGTAGAATGATTCTCTTTTTACCTAAGTGATAGAACCTTCTCAATATAGATAGGAGAATGTTCTTTGTCCCACGCTGCTGTGAACTGTGGGATATTCCATCCCAAATGCTCAATTTTAGGACCCCTGTAATTTTCATTATACATCCTTGGCACCACCTTTGAGAAACACAAAATTCTTTATCGCTGTTATGTGGAGAACAAAAAATGTTACCTTCATGTTACACCTGTTAGCATATGTGCACTAGGCAGCCTATTTAACTGTCTTGATATCAAATGCTGGATGGCAGGGAACCTTTTGGAAATAACCAAAAACACAACTGAAGTAATTGTATTTGGTCCCACTAGACTGGTTTTCGAGTCTAGTTAATTTGATTGGTCTTCATATTTGTACAATAAAGTTAAGAATATTGGTGTATTTCTGGATATTTCCTTAAATTTTAATGAGCCAAGCTCAATAGCAAAGCTAAAACCTATTTTAACTCAAAAGGACATGGACACAGTTGTCCATGCTTTATCATTTCCTGTATTGTCTACAGTAACTCCCTATACATGGGGTTGCCACATTCTTCTCTGACTAGACCTAAAGTGGTACAAAAATGCAGCCACCAGTCTCTTAACTGGATCAATGAAAAGGCAGCACATCACTCTTTCCATTAAATACAGGTTTAATTAAAAAAAAATTACTTTTTGTTTTTAAAGCCCTTAATTGTCTACCCCCTTAACACATCAGTGACTGGCTAACCCTGTATTTTGCCACAAGATCAGTAAGACAACACAAGCTCCTTTTGGACCCAAACAGCTCCTCCCCAAATATCAAATAGCTCCTTAGTTCCACACATTTGTTTAAAGACCAGAGGTGACAGGGCTTCTGCCGTCGATACACCTAGGCTTTGGAATAGTCTCCTGGATAACATTATGTCTGCTCCCACTATTTCTAATTTTAAATCAAAGCTAAAGACCTGTCTTTTCTCAGTTGCTTTCAGTTCAGTCGAAGGTTCTCTGTTTTTTTAATCAACTTAATTAATTAAGATTTTGAAAAGCTTACATTTCATCTTAATGTTTTTCTTATCAATTTGACGTTTATTTATTCGTCCATTTTTATGCTTTGATTTACTTTACTGACATTTACTTGCTTTTTATTTCATTTAGTTTTGTCCTTGGTATTTTTGCTGTCTAAGATTATTTACATTGATTGTGTGTATAGGCATTCCACTGAGAAAAAAACCCAAAACATTAGGACCATTACCGGCTACCAAGTTACACACAGAATAGGTTTTAAAGTGTTACTACTAGCTCATAAATCACTCAGTAAAAAGGGGTCAAAATATATTGCTGATGTCCTTGTAGAATACAAATGCAGCAGGGTTCTGAAATCTTTAGGAAGCAGTCAGCTGGTAGAGTCTCGAGTAAGAAATTAAAACACACAGATGGAACCAGTTTCCTGTAGATGATAAATGTCCCCCAACTCAAGCTAGCTTTAAAGTTAAACTGAAAACTCAGCTGTTTTCTAGGGCATTTGATTGTTTGATTTCTCTGCTTATTACTGCACCGTAACTGCACTACATAGGTGTTTCTTATCTACTTTTATCTCAGTCTATTTGCAGCTTTCCATATATTTTTATTTGTCTTTTGAATTACGCATTTTGTGTTTGAAATGTGTTATATCAATAAAGTTGCCTTTCCCTGAAGCTCAACATGTGGGTGTGATGTAGGCGAGCTCCTTTATGCAATGGGCAGGGAAGTGGAGCCAATCTATAAATTGTTTACGTACAGTACGACAATGAGGAGCAAAGCCTGCTCGACTATGACACAGTCATGAAAAAGGACAACCAACACTTCATGCCTAAGATGAACACAATCCATGACCGTGAATGCTTTTACAAATGTGCACAGGCGCCAGGAGAAACAGTTGAAGCTTTCGTGAAGGGTCTTTATGTGACTTTGGACTGCTGAAAGAGAAGCAAGTGAGGGAGAGAACTGTTATTGGAGTTCTGGACAAAGAAGTTTCCCAAAAACTGTGAAATAATTTGCTCTAGGTGTAAATCAGAACACTGCCCAGCTCCAAACAAAAGCTATAGAGTATATAGGAAAAATCACGAGAAATGGCATCACAAGTCCCAGTTTGACCTGAACACTCCTTGTATATTATCTACTCATCCTTAGTAAATGTACATGAGCTGTTAGGACTTGTACGTAATTTTTGTATATACAACTTGTATATTTACATATAAATTATTATGGTTGTTGTTGCCAGACAGGAGACGGGCTGGTCTGAGTATTCTCAAAACTGATGATCTACTGGGATTTTCACACACAACCATGTCCAGGGTTTACAGAGAATGGTTTGAAAAAGAGAAAATATCCAGTGAGGGCAGTTCATTAAAATGCCTTGTTGATGTCAGGGGTCCGAGGAGAATGGTCAGGCTGGTTTGAGCTGATAGACAGGAAAACTGTAACACAAAATAACAATTGAGACATGCTGAAGAGCATCTCTGAACCTTGAAGCTAATGAGCAGAAAACCGCACCGGGTGACACTCCTGTCTGCTAAGAACAGGAACCTGAGGCTACAATTCACATGGGCTCAACAAAATAGGAAAAAGATTTTTGAACCAAAACTTCTAAGTGTCTTAATTAAAATCAACTCCTTTAAACTCTTTATGTCTATACTTGCATGTGATAAACAGGATATGTATAATCTGAACATTACTGTTTTTTACTATTTTATCATTTCAGTTCCCTGGTTCCCACGAAAGATCAGCGATCTGGACAAATGCACTCATGTAATTACAAAGTTCGACCCTGACATGGATCAAGACCACCCTGTATGTAACTTTTAATTGTATCATGAGTTATATGAGGAATGAGGGATAAGACACTTTATGTCATGCTGTTATGGGAAAATAATCAACAACATAGTTAAAGTTAAAGTTAATTATTCTCTTATAAGAGCATCTTCAGAAGTGTGAGGCTGCTCTTACACCAACTTGTCAATAATTAAACCTTTTAATCTATTAATAAACAACACTTTATACTTTGTATGTACAGTAGTTTATTTAATGCTATTTAATGTCCACAAAAATCCCTTTTTTGTTTACATTATAGCAGATATTAAAAGTCATTCCCCTTACCAGTATCTAGAACTCGTAGTGCTGTGTTATTAATGTATTTGATGTGAACAGAAACTCAGTGTGATAAAGCCTGCAGTAATTCAGCTTTCTGTTCAATCCAGGGGTTTAGCGATGCAGAATACAAAAAACGGAGAGCATTTATCTCTGAACTGGCTTTCAACTATAAACAGTAAGTCGGATCATAATGATTTAGAGATGGTACGTTCACAGTAAATCTCCAGTAGGGAAAGAACCTCTAGAGTTTTAAATAAATCCATCAGAGCTCTGAAAGAGTGAATGTACAGTAATGCTGGATGTGTTCAGAATGTTGAAGCAAAATTAGAAGTAGATATTTTTCTAATGTAAATAAAAATGTAAATATGTACAGTATAATCATTTTTATTATCATTGTTTGCAGCGGCGACCCTTTACCATATGTTGAATATACTCCAGAAGAGGTTGCCACTTGGTGGGTTTCATATAATAAACCAAATATCTATTAAAAAAAAACAAAAACTTGTTGTTATTTTTATTTTTTTCCTTTTTTCCTTCTTTGTTGCCTTAGGGTGTGCAAATGTAACTATATTAGTAGTAGTAGTAGTAGCGGTCAAAAAATTAATTTTTTAATGTAGTTTCCATGAATATACATAATTAATGAATCAATCAACAGTGTTTTTTTAATTACCTAAAACTTTAAAACCTAAAAATTTTAACTTACCATGTCGATGTCCAGTGTGTAGTCCGAGCATGATCCTGATCCTGACAGGCTTTATATTTCATCAGGAGAGACGTGTACAGGACTTTAACCTCCATCTATTCGACTCACGCATGCAGACAGTTCCTGGACGGCCTGCAGCAGCTGGAGAAAGAGTGCGGCTATGGAGAGGACAAAATCCCTCAGCTCAGAGACGTGTCCAGTTTCCTGAAAGGTAACCTCTATCAGGACTGTCATGTCAGCTGAGATACAGAGGCTTGTGTAAGCATATCTATAAAGTACACTATATCGCCAAAGATTGTCATCTGACCATCATATACATACAGATCTCAAGAAACCCTGACTGGAAAACCCTGTTAAACAGCTTTGGGATGAACTGGATCCAACATCTGAAGTCTGATCTCCTTATTGCTCTTGTAGCTGAATAAACACAAATCTCCACAGCCACACATACTTTTGGCAATAGCGCGTAATTCTGGTTACATCAAAAACCATGTAATTAGTTTAAGATGTTTGACCTGCATGCAACTAAAGTATCACATAAAATGAATATGAATACATCACTGAGTTTGTGAGAGAACATGACAAAAAATTACCATGCAGAAGAAACTATCAAAGCAAGCCCAGAAAAGGAACATGTCGTGGTTTGTTGAGAAAATACATCCCAAACGTTAAACATTGAGAATAAATCTATTATTCAAAATGGAAAGAATTAGGAACAGCCAGTCTGGAGGAGGCTTTCCACCAAAAGTCAGTGAGCAGGTCTTCATGTGTCAGCTCATCAAACAGTAATAAGCAGGACGCAAGAACAAAATGAAAGGCATCTACTGACATCTACTGGTGCATTAGTAAAATACATGCTATTTGTATTTTTTTTTTTATGTGAGAAACATTTTGTCCAGTCTGTTTTGTCCAGTCATATCCATATCCATATGTCCAGTTTTTTTCCCCCAATTCCTGCTTGGAATAGGCAATCATCATCTTCATAAACCTTGTCAGCAGACAGAATTATTAAGCACTCTAAAGTCTCCTGGTAGATGGCTGCATTGATAGTGGACCAACACCAGATGACATGGAACCCCAAATTATTTCCAACTGTGGAAACTTCACACTGGACTTCAAGCAACTTGAATTCTGTGGCTTTCCTCAGGTCTCCAGACTCTAGAACCTTGATTTACAAAAGTAATGTAAAATTTACTTTACTTTTACCAAAGAAGCCTTTGGACCACTGAGAGATGGTCCAGTTCTTTTTCTCCTTAGGCTAGGTCAGATGCTTATGACGTTGTCTCTGGTTCAGTAGCGGGTGGTACTTAAAAAGAATGCAACAGTTGTAGTCCATTTTCTGAAGGTGTCTGTGCATGGTGGCTCTTGATGCACTGACTTCAGTCTCACTTCACTTCTGGTAAAGTACTCCCAAGTTCTGAAATAGAATTTGCTTGAGAATCTTCACACATTTCCTATCACACTTTTCCCTCCTAGTAAACTTTCCACGAATACGCTTCATATAGCACCCTCTGTGAAAAGCCAGCCCTTTCAGCAAGGACCTTCTGTGGCTTACCTTCCTTATGGAGGGTGTCAGTGGTCATCTTCTGGACAACTGTCAAGTCACAAGTCTTCCCCATGCGTGTACTGAACTAGACCGAAAGATACACAGTATTTGTACTGTGTGAATAGTGATTTACGCAAACTCTAAATTAAATATTCTAATACTGTATTTTGTGATATTGGATATTTGATTTTCATGAATTGTAAGCCATACTTATCAAAATTACAAAAAAAAGGCTTGAAATATTTTACTTGACATGCATTGAATCTAGAATATATGAGCTTGATTTTTGAATTACGCTACAAAACAAACAAATATTTAACTATTAAAATTTCATTGTCATTTCTAATGTCAGTGCAGTATGAGTGAAGTTTGTTACTATACTCTCACACCTTTGAAGAACTGTCAGTAAAATCAGCCATATGTTTATCTGCTGCAACGTAACGCTGTGTACGTTACTACCACCCTATACTATTTAGTTAAAACTATTATATACTGATTTACAAGATTCACAAATATTCTTGTGCTTTATGTATAAGGCAAGAACACTTAATTATACTTTTCTTAAGTTTGTGCCAAAGTATACTTGAATCTTTTTGTATGCTTGTCAGTTTAAGCCATGGATGCCTAAGTAGAATTGTGTACAATTATATGTTTGATAAGTACATAAAAACGATCTGAAAGAATATTTACTATTTATTTTAAAAGAAGTAAACTTTTCAAACATTTTCAGTAAAAACAAGGAAACTGCTCACTTTGAGTGTTCAATGCACAGCAGATGATATTTATGATATATATGTGTTTTCAGAAAAGACAGGCTTCCAGCTGCGCCCAGCCATGGGATTGCTGTCTGCACGTGACTTCCTTGCAAGTCTGGCATTCCGGGTATTCCAGTGTACACAGTATATTCGCCATTCCTCATCACCCATGCACTCACCAGAACCGTAAGTCCACTTGTGCATTCTACATTACAATTCAGTCACACATACAGAAGCAAACACAAGCTAACTTTGTTTTATTTACTCAAATTTAGAGACTGCTGTCATGAGCTGCTTGGACACATCCCCATGCTTACAGACAAGGAGTTCGCTCAGTTTTCACAGGTATTCACTTTTCATTTTACAGCTTTTCTTTTTTTAAATAAATATTGAAGCTTTTTTAGCTTTTAATAATTAATTTACAGGACATACTGTATACAGTTAAAAAGTTTTTTGTACCAGTCCATTTTTGCTGTTTTTGTAGTTGTTGTTTTGCAGGGGTGGAAAAAAACTATACTCAAATAACAGTAAAAGTAAAAGTGAATTTTATTCAAAAGTAGATGTGTCTAAAAATCTATTTACAAATCTAAATATAAACATATTAATAATTTCAATAATTCTTGTTTTTTGTGGAAAAAACTGATTTTCTGCAAATATGGAATTGTCTCAGTGGAATATGAAATTTGCTGTCAAAATGTTTATATATGAAATCATTTTTGTTGTTGTTTTTTTGTACAAGTCCATTCAGCTTTTTAAAAAATTATTATTATTATTATTATTATTATTATTATTTTGCATGAGAGGGGAAATAGATAATAACCACTTAAATACCTTCTTAGTCAAAAACTTAATCAAATGTAGATGTGGTTAAAAGAAAAATTCAAAGAAAATGTAAATTTAACCATACTCAAGTACCTATTTGATACCTGATCAAACGTTCAAGTTTTGTTTAACTTAATACTGTAATATGTGATATGTGAAAATATTTTGTTAAATTTGACATTCTGGATATGTAACATTTAATAATCCTGTTGGGCAATTATATTAGCAATGAAAAATAAAGCTAGCTAGCACATTTACTAAAATTAAACTAACTTTCTTCAATGTGCTTATTTAGATTATTTGGGATCACTGAAAAATTCACTAAAAGTGATCACTAGCTTTAAAATCTAATTATTTCTGTTTCTGAATTATACTAAATGTCCTTTCCTTCTTCAAAAAAAACTTACTACTTTAAAAGTTAAAATAAAAAGAGAATTTAAGGAAAATAGTACCTTTCTCTTGTAAAAGCATTTGTGTAAAAGTAAATAGAGAAATATAAACTTAAAAAAAATAGTAGTGGAGTAGCCTACAATTACTAAAGTATGTTTTTGTATGTGTAATCTGCAAATTTTACACACTTCTATTTTATTATTTATTTTCTTTACAGGAGATTGGACTCGCTTCTCTTGGAGCATCTGACGAGGACATTGAAAAGCTATCTACTGTAAGTAAGGAGCTTTTACTATAATGATAATTATGTATGTTGTACAAATTATGCATTATTTCAGTAAATGGTGTGATAAGTTAATGTACAAATACTTGAAACACGATATACTGTATTTGCAAGAAAAAAAAATTAGCAGAAATATTTAGATCTACTGACATCTAGTGGTTCGTAAGGAATTACGTGCAATTTTCTTTTTTTTTTTACACTAAAATTTACTACAGGGCTGCAAAACCTTAATGCAAAATAATAAAATTTTTCAATCAGTGTGTATGGTCTCACGTCCTTCTACAGCTCTACTGGTTTACGGTTGAGTTTGGTCTCTGCAAGGAGAATGGAACAGTGAAGGCATATGGTGCCGGACTTTTATCCTCCTACGGAGAACTTATGGTGAGAAAAAAAAAAAAATCACAATCAATCTAAAAGGAAGCAATGTTTGCATTCAGCTGCAAACTATGCTCATTAGGAATTAAATGAGCTGTTATTTTATTATAATCTTAATCAGGACTGGTGGGGTGGAAATGTGAGTCTCAGTGATTAATGAAAGTGGCTGGCTGGATGTAAGTTAAAAGATAAACTGTATATATATATATACTGTATATATATATATATATATATATATATATATACTTAAGATACACACAATGGATTGAATCTGTGCTTTTTGATTTCTTGCCTGGAAAATAGCTAAAATTAATAGATGCATTGTCCGTTTGTAAATATGGTCTGTAGTGGTGTCTATAGTTAGAAGAGCAAGGATTTATATTTACTAGATGCAAGAAATGTCACTAAGTGGAGTGTTTTGAAGTTCTTGAAAAGTCTGAACAAAAAATGAAATAAATACATAAGGAAAATGTTAGCAACAGGTTAGTGCAATATGCCCACTGTGTAATCTCAGCTAAATGGAGGATTAAAAAAAACTACACATTTGTTTAAGTCCAAATATACTTAGACTTAATGGTATACTTAAATAGTCCAACACGAATTACAGTAGTTAGTGATAACATTAAAACTAAAACATTTTGCAGCTGATTGCTAAGTAAGTTAATTAAAAAATAAACAGTTTAATTAAATTGTCTGATTAATATTAATTGTGTCTGTGTATTCATAATTTTTTAAATTGTGATTGTGTTCTTAGTTGAATTTACTGCATGAAAAATACCTAAAATTAATAGATGCATTGTCCGTTTGTAATTTTAAGAAATTTCCCCACTGTGGGAATAAAGGTACATCTTATGTAATGTATAAAGATTTTGAGACAGTTTTTAAAATAAGTTTTTTTTGTTGTTGTTGTTGTTCCTGAAGTACGCGCTCTCTAATGAACCCCAATACAAACCGTTCGTCCCTGCTGAGACAGCAGTCCAGTCGTACCAGGACCAGACGTACCAGCCCATCTACTTTGTCTCTCAGAGTTTTGAGGATGCTACGAACAAGATGAGGTGATGCCTTAAGGAGAAGGTGTAGAGGTTTGGGTTAGGGGCAAGACAGAGGAACAGACTGGGAACGGAAAGAGAAGAAAAATTTTACAGTGAAGCTAATCTGGGAGAGTTTAATAGAGACAAATGTATTTATTAAGCCTTAAAAAAAAAAAAAAGAGTATTTTAGTTCTCACTAAAAGTGTAGTTTGTTGCTTAAGATTTTGTTGCTTAAGACACAAAATGTTGTCGTTGGGGCTTTTTGAAAATGCATTTCCTTACTTTTAATACTAATATTATTTAAGATGCCTCATCAGCATTTAAATATTTAATAAATATTAAATATCTCTAAATATCTATCATAAATAAAATGGTTGAGAAAATTTAAATTTTCAGGAACTGTTTTAAAAGGTTCAATACATAAATACTGTATATCAAATGGTAAAATGGTTAATAATATTTGATTAACAAATATAACAAACTACAGCAAGTTGAATAGTTTTAAAAATAATTGTTGTGTTAAAGTATAACTATTTAAGTAATAGGAATAATTTCTAATTAAACAAGAAATAATGAACTGTATTATTTAAAAAAATACTTAATACAGACGTGTAGATAATGTTTAATAATTTTTTTTTCTCAAATAATAATAAAATATGTGAAATGTTGACCAATGATGATGTTTGGTGTCCAGGCAGTACTCCTCCAGCATCCAGAAGCCGTTCTCTTTAAGATACGACCCGTACACCTGCTCCATGGAGATCCTGGATGAGCCGGCTAAGATCCAGAATGTTCTGGGCCAAATGAGAGATGAGCTGAAGATTCTGCACAGTGCGTTAGAGAGAATCGGCCAGAGACGAGCCTGAAAGCCTGGTTTCACTTTAATCCCACATTAATCACACTGACATAGAGACTATTAGCTCCAAATACACACACAGTGTAAATATGTCTGACTTTCATCCTGCATGCTGTTCTTCAGTAGACTTTGTGTGTGTGTTGTGTATTTAATAAATCTTTATTTTTGACTATTCATACTGTAATTGTCTTGAGTTTTACATTTAGATTTTCCTGTTTGATTCAAAGAGCCAGAAGTGTGATCTTTATTGAATAAACATCCGCAGCATGAAACAAGGAATTTCAAGTAATTTCCAGCTGGGATTAATTCTTTACATTATGAGTGTTCAATTCTTCCCTTAATAATTGAAATTTGATCTTTAAATCAGTTCTTAAACTTCCAAAGATTGGCTTGTCGCCACAGCGGACTATCCAGTGCACACACACAAGCTTGGCACAGATTTTTATGCCGGATACCCTTACTGACTCAATCCTCCCATTTTAACCGTGCTTGGGATCAGCATTGCATCCCGTGGTTGGGCTTTGGGCACTGGCTGGGAATCGAACACGGGCCTTCCACATGACAAGCGAAACACCTACTACTGAGCCAATGAAAAATGCCAGCAAAATGGTGGCTCAGACACTATAACCATGACATTCCTGCTCAGTCCTAGAATAGCTAGAATAAGCTATTACTAATTCTACTGTTATTGTAAGAATTTTTTTCCAACATATGAGGCTTTTGGGCAGTTTTAAGATGTTCAGAAAGTCATGAAAAATCTGCGGCCAGTAGGACACCTGAGCAGCTGAACCCTTGCCGTAAGCACAGGACTTTCACACAAGATTTTGCTGCATAGGTTGTACACACTTGTTGCTGTGCATGGGCTCTACTTAACAGAAAGTCCGTTATTTTGGGTTGTTTGAAAAAATCCACTCAATAGCTGTATCATCTTTGCTTTGCAACTATAATAATTATAATAATAATAATAATATACATTTACAGTCAGGTGCATATATTTTGGCATTCGGCATCTATACACCACCACATTGAGTTCAAGATTGAGTTCAACCCTCAAGATGTGAGCAAGGTCAAGGCTTTCAACAACTCAAGGTGTTTGACAATGAGAAAGTCTTGGGCAGCTTTCACTGTAGTTTTGCAGAATTCGTCTGAATGAGTCTGTAGACCTATACACTTCAGAATTTATCCTGCTACTTTTATCAGCAGTCAGGTCATCAATAAACACCAGTGATCCGCTTCCACTGGCAGCCGTACATACTCATGCCATACTACTGCCTCCACCATGTTTGACAGATGAGGTGGTATGCTTTGGATCATCAGCTGCTTCTTTCCTTATCCATACTTTTCTCTTTTCTCTACAAGTTAATTTTGGTTTCATCAGCCCAAAGAATCTGGCAAAGTCTAATCTGGCCTTTCTGTTCTTGAGCGTTACCAGTGGCTTGTACATTGTTGTGAAGTGTCTGTATTTACTTCTTTACTTTCATAATGACACACATCCTCAAGAGGTTTCTTGATCTACCTAGATGTTTCGTAGGGATTAATTTTTTCGATGGACAGAATTCTGTAGTCATCCACTTTAGTTGTGGTCTTTCAGGCTTTTTGCTGTTGCTGAGCTCGCCAGCAAATTCCTTGTCCAGGTCTTTTATTTGCTTAATTAGTCATGGAGTATCGAGGGAGCAGGCCACACCTCGCCATGCAACTACCTGTCAGCAGTTTGTTCCATTATTTATGAGCCCCCAAAATAGATGTGCGAGTTAAATCTGCTGTAATTCTTGAACAGTTAAAGTCACATTTTGTCAGAACCCTTGAATTAAAGCTGAAAGACATCTTGAGTGTCCCATTTCAAATTCAATGTGGTGGTGTACGGAGGCCAAGAGTTCATTCACTCAACCCTATACCCTAATTCATTTATTTATTTATTCTTCAAAGATTGCTGCATCATACAAATTTCCTTAAGATCCTGAGAAAAAGAAAGGTGAGCCCTCACGTTGTGTTTTCTGTATTTGAAAGTATATTGTGATGTAAATCTCTGTGAAAGGACAATTCTGTTAAAGTCTGATAGCAAATTATAAAATTACTGAAAAAAAAAAAAAAAAAAAAAATTTAATTAAGGACATCATTAGATTGTGCTAAACGCCTTCATAGTTTAGCATGAATGCTAGTTAACCACATTTTATGCTTCATAATTCAGTGTACAAATATCATAACTATATAACTCTTTAAAGATCTTCAGGTTAACTTTTTCAAACATGATACACTTATTATAAGCTGTTAAATATCACAATAAATAAAATAATATTACACAAGTTTGAGGTTAGTTCACTACACTGCTAATTCAGCAAACCAAAACAGATCAAGTTTGGCTGATTAGCCTCGTGTCGAGGTGCTTTACTGCTGTTGGATGATTTACGGTTGCACTTTTTGGGGAGTACGAGCCACCCTGGCTCTTTTCCAAATGGGTTCTCTTGAGGAGTTTGCCTAGTAACTGTTCGCTTCAGTTCTTGAGTCCAAATAAGACCACCCTGCAGCGCTGACCATAAAACCCAGCTGCTTCAGTTGACGCTGACGTCAAGGTTAAATCTGATAACTGCCATCTTTTAACATGAATCAAAAGAAATCTGGGATGTAAATAAAAAACTGGAAGACAAGATGATTTGCAAAACGAGCGAAAGATTTAAGAGAGAGCTCAGAAGTACATGAGTGATCAATCACAGCCCATATCTCATCTTACGTGCTGAAAGATCCAATCCGCAAATCCCCCTGTAAAACTGCAGCCTGGGTCCAAATCGAGCCAGGATTAAAACTTGTGCAATACCATGGCATTAAGATAAGCATTCTGGTGCAATTCCCGTCGCTCACATCTATTTTACCCACAAACTCATGGGCCGGCCTGCATTCACAAAGCTTCTTAAGCCTAAATGTTGCTCCTAATAACAAAATTCTAAGAACATTCTTAGAAATATGACATTTTCTTAGAATTTCCCCTTAAATTTAGGATTAAATCTTAGTAAAGATAAAAATGATTCACAAAACATCTTAGCCCTAAAAACAGCTCCTAAACTAAAAATTATTAAGAGTAGAGAGGAGGACTTTTAAGAGGCTTAAGAGTTTCTATAGCAGAGGACAAAATGGCGGAAAGAAGAAATATTCTCCAAATACTGAACATAAAGCTAAAGTAAACACTGCTCTTCTGTCCAATTTGTTTTTCTTGTTGTTTTATTTCCTTCCATCTCTTTTGGATTGTTGTCTACATACCATCCAAAAGTGCAACTTAAATAGACAGTCCTGCAATCATGTAAATTGGTAAAAGGTTTTGCTCCCATCAATCTAAAATGGATTACAAGTAATAAAATCAGTATGATAAATAAATGTAAGAACTTAAATATAGTAACTACTGTGTGGAAATTGGTTGCTTCAAAAGTAGACTCTTTTGCCTTGCCTTTTTTAATTAACTAATTAACTTTAAGATATTTTGCCTATAACAGAAACTTTATGCATAAAGTAGCCTACATTCATGATTATACAATTTTTTTATTTACAAACATTATGATTTCACTGTTTATTCTATTTTCATATGTTCTATTTTCACAAACAGCACATTTCAAGTCCTTTACAGAGGTTAGAGTTTATTTTTTATCAACCAATCACAGGCCTTGAATTGCTGCATCATCCCTAGCAATGGGGTCAACCACACCTCCTCATTAAGATTTGTACTTTCCTTACTCAGAGTTGCTATAAAAAAGAGGTTTTCTAAATCACTTTTAGTTTACAACTCTCAGCTAGGACTTTTTAGGCTAAGTTAGGAGCCCTCTGAGAGAATTCTTAGAAGCTTTATGAATACAAGCCCTGATCTCCTCAGCTGTAGCAAAGGAGTGACCACCAGATGGCAACCTCTGATTAGAATCACCTCAACACTGCTTCCTGATCTCATGGCTCTTGTGAGAATCCTGGCTCCTGGTTCCCGACACTTCAGCCACTCTGGGAGTTGTTATGTCCTTTGGAAAGACGTTTGTGTGTGTGTGGAGAGATGTGGCGGTGGTTGACGTCGACTTCTCTCACACAGATGTTTCAGCGCTCGTTTCACACCACATTGGACTTGTTCAAACAAAGCCGGAGAACCTGGAGAGCGGTACCGTGTTATGCTTGAGGACGGTGGTTTTGCTGCTGCTCTCCAAGATACATAGAGCACCAACTAAAGAGTCGAGGTTCCCCTGAACCCTCCTTCTGTAAACCAGCCGTCTCAGCTGCACTACAATGCCCACAGTCATGTACGTGCTCAGCACAATATGGCTGATTGTTGCACTCTGATTACGTGCACACGCATGCACTTACTGACTTATGTACCTTATGACCAACTTGTGTACTGATTAACTGAGTATTCAGTTAATTACTCATTTAATTTATTAAATTAATTACCGACTCCCTTACTGACTGATTAACTGCCACAGTACTAATTTTCCTGAACTATGTACCTTATGACAATCACGGACAGACTTACTACTTGGCTACTTAACTGAGTACTGACGTTCCTGACTCGTGTACCTATATAACTGACTCATGGACTGACTTACTGACTTTACTAACTGACTTATGTATATAATCAGAAATTCATTCAGTACTTGCTGACCAACTTGACCAACTTATGTACCTAATGACTGACTCGTGTACTTACTTTACTGACTTGACTAACATACACTACTCACAATAAGTTAGGTATATTGTGAGAGACTTAGTGGATGTCATACATACGGTGTTTGGTTCACTTGTATTGAGGCAATTGTATTGGGATTATAGACACCTCATTTTATGTTTTCCATGTAATGGTCTCATTGTGTATAAGGTGTGCCTTATATTGGGGCCAATCCCAAAAGACAACCTTTTTCAATGTGGCATCAATTTCAACATTCTGTGGGTA
>JAQQZS010000004.1:2989871-3001238 GCA_030068045.1 Platyallabes tihoni | reverse complement strand
ACAGACCCAGGAGTGGAGTCTCACGAGTGACAGACCGCAACCATGACCAGTACCTAAGGACCTATGCACTCAGACATCGTTATGCACCTGCCACACAGCTGCAGGCCCGTGTACGAGATGCGAGGGGTACTAGGGTTTCCAGACAAACCATCCGCAACCGACTCCACCGCTTTTTCTTGAATGCCAGATGACCGTTACAGGTGACTCCACTGACACCAAGACACCGCCATGAACGTTTGCAAGACCATGTGACCTGGACAATGCAGAAGTGGTCTACCGTCCTGTTCACTGATGAGTGTCGTCAGCGTTGCTGGAGAAGGCGAGGTGAGCGATACGCTGAGGTCAACATGGTCCCCAGGGTCTGCTTTGGGGGAGGACGTGCAACAGTCTCGGCAGGCATCACCAGTCAGCGCAAAACAGATTTGATTATTGTACATGGCTCAGTCACTGCACGTTCTTACCTCAGGGACATCATAGAACCCATCATCATCCCCCAATTCTGCCAGCTCACCCCCAACTTTCTCTTCAGGAATGATAATGCTCCACCACATCGTGGCAGAATTGTCACAGCTCGACTTCAGGAAGTTGGAGTGCCTCATATTGTATGGCCATCAATTTCCCCTGACCTGAACCCCATAGAGCACGTCTGGGACCAGTTGAAGCAGTTGGATGATCGTACCCCACCCCCATGTGACCTGGCAGAACTGCGTGTAGCATATGTGGAAGTGTGGAGGAACGCATTGCCTCAGAACAACATCATGAGGTTAGTGAGGAGCATGAGACGCTGCTGTCAAGCTGTCATTACGGCAAATGGTGGAAACACCCGCTACTGACATTGTCGATTTTTGTTATTTGGGGCTATACCTGTTGTCGTCAAAATTTTTGGGGTAATAAATATTAAACTAATGAAAATGGTGTTTCTTCTCATACACTATTAGTAATATCAAAGGGGACTTTTACTTATTTCATTCAAATTCACAGCAAATAGGAAAAGCACTCATGTAAATAAGATCCCTAACTTACAGTATTGTGAGTAGTGTATATACCTACTGTAACAAGTTACTTGTGTACTTAATGACTCATGGACTGACTTTACCAGCCAGTTTACATATACAATGACTGATTTGTGTACTTGCTCACTAATTAACTGACCTCAGTAATGAATTTACTGACAATCCTGACGTACTTACTTAGTTGACCTGATAAATGAATTTACTCACTTATTACCCAATGGCTGATCTGTATACTGACTTAACTGACATGTGTACATAATAAGAGTCTCATGTACTGACTTTACTGACCTCACTAATGAACTGACTTATGTAATGACTTTACTTGCTGGGTTTATTACTGACCCAAGTACTTAGTGACTGACATTTCCACTTTCTATCTTATTAACTGATGTGCTCACTAATTTGAGAATCAACAAGGCAATATCTAATGGCTATAGAACCTGTACTATCACTGGAGCGCCACCTCATGGTGCACCACCCCATTTTACTCTTACTGTATGTGCGTGGTTAGCAGTGAATGGCCTCCAAGAAGTCCAGATCTTAATCCATGTGATTTTTCCCCTGTGTGGGGAAACACAAAGAAGGTGGTGTACAGGGTTGCACACTGGAGGACTTGGAGGCACGGATTCAGGACGTTCTCAAGCAACATCTCAAACGACTGTTTGAGGAAACTGGTTGATGCCACTGGCGCATACATCGAAATTTAAAGATTTGCTTTCATTTCCCTATGTTGTAAATTACATGTACAATTTGTTCCAATAAATTTCTATTAGAGAAATGGACATAATTACAAATTTTTAATGCCTAGTTACTCTTCACCCACCCTGTACTTACTTATTAACTGACTTGTGTACTGACTGATTCATTTACTTCTTTATTAACTTTGTGTACTGATTAAAACTGACATTTTCACTTGCAAAGATATTCGGACCATATGACTAATTTACTGACTGAGAAACTTTTGTGCCTTAATAACGACTCATTAACTGACTTGCTGACTTACACTAGCGCTCAAAAGTTTGGGATCACTTGCAAATTTCTTTGTTTTTGCTCAGTGATTTATTTTCGACATTTTACAACAATACTGGGAATTTCAAAACTATGAAAATAACACGCACGCAATTAGGTAATTATGCAACAACAACAATAGTCAGTTGTTATTGTAAAGACATGGAGGTCAGCCTTTCTGGAATAGTTGTTGCAAGAACAGTATTGTGTCAAGTGCGTTTGCAAAATCCATCAAGCACCACTATGAAACTGGCTCTCATGAAGACCATTATTTAGAAGATCATTTAGAGTTACCGGCCTCAGAAATCACCAATTAACAAACATCACCTCAGATTAGAGCCGTTATGAAAACTTTACAGATCATAAAGTAGCAGATACGTTGATATTGAGATGTTTCTGCTACTTTATGCTCTGTAAAGTCTTCATAACGCCTCTAATCTGAGGTGCTGTTTGATTATTGCATATTTTAGACGCCTTCAGCATTGTTTTACTTTAATGAAAGAAATAAAAATAAGGAACAACCATGGAGTTAGGAAGTGATACCAAACTTTTCAGCGGTAGTGTACATGGGCATGCTTGTTAACAATGTAAATTACTGCACATATATTAGATTCTGTCTCATTTTAGTTTAGTTCATTTTTTGAAAAAGCTACGCACTGCTGTTTTTGCTACGACCATCCCACTACTTTTCCACTCCATGCCACGATTAATTACTCATTTATAAAACTGAGATTTCTATTCCTGTTGTAAGGATTAACAAGCCCCGCAAAAAAAACAAAAAAACATTGTTTTACTAGGACAACAGATTTATTAAAGATGTCAATTTACAGTATCAAAGAAGTTGCAAAAAATAGAAGCGCTCTTTATAGGCATGACAGAAAGCCTGGGCTCACATCTCGGTCATCCAGAATGAGAGCTTTCGGTCTTCACCGATCGCACACAGGGGCAGGGTTCTGTGCCAGCTCAGGCCCGATCCCACCACTGACGAGCCGATCATCACAGGCTGGAACGACGTTGTACAGGATGAGACGTGAAGCACGACACGCTGACTTCTAACACACAATAAAACACACTCGATATACAGTAGATGTACCTGAGGGTGGCTGAGGTGATGCACCAGTAACTGACTGTTGATTTTTCCCGGACAGCCGGTGGTGGCGAAAAGATTTTCATTGGCCCGCGACCACCTAAGAGAGGGAGAATACACGCGCGAGACTGTAATTGATCGTCGCTGAGGATCGGGCAAACTAAAACAAAACGTCAGTGCTTACCTAAAGAGTCTCGCTTTGTCCAAATGCACTGGCCTCTTGTCTTGAGGATAACTATTAGACAGAGATTATTGTGTTTAACTCCTCATGTCTAAGGTTTATGATTTATTTTGAAGCTTATAGGAAAAAAAAAAATTAAAAAAAAACAACTCAAATCATCCATCACTTACAGCACAAAAATCACACTTGCTTGTACTGTATAACAAAAAACATTTACACACAATATTGTGGTAACAGATTTAGCATAAAGAAAAGAATGAATAAATAAAAAAAAATAAATAAATAAATAAAGATAGCCATCATTGTGCTGTTTTCAATTTCAATCAAAACTTTAAGAATTAAAATACGCGTCAAACCAAGACCGGTGACATTTCTGGTGGACGAAGGCGTAAAAACTGATTGACGTTTATAGGAGACTTGACGCGCAGTACGATCATGAGACTCTTTAAATAGTGCAAACGTTTTACAGAAGATGTCCATGTTCCTGTGAACATTCAGTGAGTGAAACACCTAATTTTTGAAAATTGTCGCCAACTTGTAGAAGAAAGAGACACACAATCATTCACCAACACCACTTGAACTTGCTTGGTACAGTCCTGACCTGGCTGCAAGCCATTTCTACAAGTTTGGGCTATTAAAGGAGTTCCTGGGAGGCCGGCGTTTCAGATGATCAGGCAAGTCTGATCGTGACTCCGGCGTAATGAGAAAACTTTCTACCGTGATGGTGTTCAAGCACTAGTGAAACACTGGAATAAGATTATATAGAGAAATAAAGGCAGTTTTTACTTTCACACCGCCCCTTTCTACTTTTATGATTTGAAATATTGGATATTTATTACAATTACAATGTAGAAAATCAAAGACTGCAGGGAATTAATCGACATCGTGCATGTTCTTGAGCCATTTATTTATAAAAAGTCACAGCAACAAATTCCTGGAGGTACTTTGCTGTGCTGGTTGCAGCAGGAAAAACACTTTGATACTCCTGACACAATGAGCTTCTTGGAGCACAATATAAGCTAATCAGCATATAGAAAACAACTTGCAGCGTCAGGACATTTAATGTTATTTGAGTTGATTAGTTTGAAACTGTTCCTGATTTGTTAACTTGCTTTGGAAAATGTTTGTTATTCCAAAAAAAAAAAAAACTCGTTCTGTGAAAGAGTGTGGGTATGGATATGAAGCATGGATATGACAAGACAGGACACAGTTATGAGAGTTACAAACTGTCTTTATTTGTCCTTATAATCCCCTGCTACCAAGTTCTCCCAGACAGAAGGTCTCTTCCACAAGATGAGGTTCTGGATGCTGAATGTTCACGGGAACGACGAGCCACCTCAGAGATCATCAAAGTGGACATCGTTAAAGTGTTTCTGCCGTGCAAATGTTTTACTGCGGCCGAGAGTCTCATCAACGAACTGTGCTTCAAGTCTTCTGTGAACGTCAATCATTTTTACGGCTTCATTCACCGGAAAGGTCCCGGTTTTGACTTGAACGTCCGTTTTATTTCAAAAGAAAGAACTAAAATTGTTACCTGGACCGTGTAATATCCCAGATCACCCAGTCGCTCCCCACCACAGCGCCCACTTTGATGGTGTTGGCGAGGCACCAGTCGGCGGACATGAGCGGCGTCTGCCCGCTGTCCAGAGACAGGATGGCTTGCTGGGTGACGAGGTCATAAAAACGTACGGTGCCCTTTTTCTCAGCCACCATCAGCTAAGACGAGACAAAGAGGAAATAAAAAGGCCCTCAGCATCCGGAGTACGTTCGAACAAAACAGCGGGGTTTATTAATCAACGACAGAGACAAAGATCATCTTGTTATAACGATATACTGCTGATATTTTTCCTCCCAGGTCCTATTTATATCCTCAGCGCGATATTCCGATCGAGGCCAAGACTGTGTGTGCTTCCCACGGAGAACATCGTGAGCCTGAACTCACCTTAAAGACGTCCTCGGGATGCCAGCACACAGAGACACCTGGAGACCAGAGTCGGAACGAGACGGTTTCGTTTCCGTCCAGATCCCAAACTCTGCAGGAGGAGACAAAAAAAAAACAAAACAAAAACACACGTTATTTCCAAGTCTCTAGTTTCAAGGTCAACTAAATATATACTCGGAGTGTTCGAATAAATGATCTGATGATACAGTTCACTCTCTAGACCTTAAAAATGACGTGGAACTCCTGACGAAGTCAAGAACGCGTCCGGAGAAGACGAATTGGTGTTCTCTGAGACAGACTGGATTCATGCCACATGTCCTCTAATATAAAGAGAACGTGTTTGGGGAGAAAGAGAACCTATTTTTTAAATGTATTTTTAAAAAAAATACTAAAAATAAAAAAGTTGTAGAAATCTATCAGTAGTTTTGGACGACAGGTTGCTTCTTGTAATCTCTGTCTGTACAAGGTGTACCTGTTGTCAAGTCTGTATGAGGTGACGAAGAAAGGGAAGTGGATGATATCGCAGATATAAACGTCTCGTCATAAATCTATCCGCGATGATTAAAACAGTAACTGGGTTTTTAAATGGAATAAAAGAAGGCAGAACTGGGACAGTAAGCCATCTTTTGTCCTTATGTGGTGTAAATCCATACACACACGGGAAAGAAAGCAAGAAAACAAGTCAAATGAAGTGGAGGGCTTAAAAAAAGGAACTGCGCTGTCAGAAATGTTTTTAATCAAACAACCAATTAAGCACACAAAAGGAAGGAGATGAAGCATTGTGTGATGTGGAAAAAAAAGAAAAATCCTCCGATATTCCTGCTGAGCACGGATGTGAAGTTCAGGGGTCGTTTCGACTTTTAAACAAGGATGAAAAATATGACTGGAGCTGAGATTCAAGTGGAAAAAAAAAAAAAAAAAAAAAGGAGCTTTTAGTCAGACTGATAACTTACAGTAAAATGTGCGTGTAGTTCTTTGGCTGCTGCCCCACTGAGCACCCAGTGACGAACGAGCAATAAAAGCCACTCACTGAGGTATTATGAAGACGACTGTGTTCTCCAACAGGAGCGTGGAGTTCTTGCATGTCATAAATCCCCTAACTTTTGCAGCTTGACCCGTGCCCAAGAGACGACTGGGACTGCCAGTGCCGGCTTGCCGGCTTCCCTTCCCAGGAAAACAGGCTTTCGTGCTCTTTAATTTGGCCTCTCACAAAGCCACGAAGACATCCTGGCCACAGTGAGCAGTGATAGAGAGAGAGAGAGAGAGAGAGAGAGAGAGAGAGAGAGGGGCTTGTGCATGGATGGAATAAATCTCATGGATGAAGCAGATGGCTGACCCTGAAAATTAAGAACCACATGAGAGCCGTGAAGTGCTCTGAGCGGGACGAGATGGTTGCAGCAGGGGGTTCTTGGAAATGAAACGAGGTCACCATAATGAAGCTTTCATTGAAGATAGACGGACAAGAAAAACAAATAGATCTACTAATGCAGGAAAGATTGAATCAAAATTTGTTGACAACTTCCTGTACGCTGGAGCGGCGCGCTTGACCTGATCGGACCTTTCGCACTCCGGCGCGAGTGAGATTTCAAACCACGACACACAAACATTGGCTGGAAGGTTTCCGCTCAGCATCGCTGCCAAGCGAAAGAGATCAATCGCACGCAACACCAGAAACCACCGACCACGACCACCAGTGAACCAATGGTGCACGCGAACCGACGGTGTGTGGGAATGTGGAAGGAAAGAGGGAAGGAGGGAAAAAAAAGAAAAAACTGACCCAGAAAGATAATTATTTAATCTCGGCTCAAGGATAAGACATGATCGTGTGCTGATGCAGCATCAGCATGTTTCGTGTTCAGCAGTTCTCAGCTTACGTAACAACGACTGCTTTTCTGGTATCGATACCGAGACCTTGATCATCAGGCAGTACATCAAATCTCTTCATAAGTAAACATCATCAGGTTCAAAAACACCCTCCCTCCTTCTCCTTCCTTTAACGTGAATAACGGATATTTCAGCTTCATCCCCTGTTACAGGATCAGATCAAATTCATTCTATTTTCTCCCCTGATATCTAATCCACCGTTTGCCTCGTGGCTACGCCATCACAGCAGTCGTCCAGTTTATCAGGAACGCCTGCTCTAGTTAGTGAATCATGTGGCAAACAATGCAGAAACTCCTGCAGATACAGGTCAAGGACTGCGGTTT
The DNA here is from genome assembly GCA_030068045.1 of Platyallabes tihoni. Classification (NCBI taxonomy): domain Eukaryota; kingdom Metazoa; phylum Chordata; class Actinopteri; order Siluriformes; family Clariidae; genus Platyallabes; species Platyallabes tihoni. The sequence continues at coordinate 2,993,800 of JAQQZS010000004.1, read as the reverse complement.
GGTTTAGTTAGTTCACATCGAACATCAGAACAAGGGGGGGGGAACGAACGTTGGCGCCGGATCGACTGGGTTTATAGTTTTTAGAAACGGCCGATTTCCTGCACCAAATGTTGGGGGGAAAACAACTTGATTGAGGTGTGTCTGAGGGTTGAAACATCTTGTTGATAAGACAGATCATACTTTTTGTTTTTGCCAGTTCTTTTATTTTTTATTTTTGCCAGCCTCTCTCTCTCTGCATGATTTTCTGCAGCCACAGGAGAAGCACTGATGTTCCTAATAAATTGACTGATGAGTGTACGCACTGAAATAATTGTGAATAGTGAATTCTGCCCAAGAACCAGGTACAAATTTTATGACTGAAAGCCAGACACACTCTGTCTCTCCCCTCAGGACTCAGGTGAGTCTCTCTCTTTAATAATGAACTCGGTCAACTCAGCTATTCCCTGGAGTGACCTGCGCTTCCGACACTCGCCCGTAGGTGGCATCCGGAGTCCAACCTGAGCTGCAAAATGAAGCTCATCACTGCACACACACACACACACACACACACACTTGTTTTCAGTGTTCACTGTGATCAGCAGAATGTCGATACTAATATATTTAACATGGCAGCTACAGTATAGAGTGCAAAAGTTTGCATCCCCTTAGGACAAAATTTTTTAAAACGCTATCAGCAAGTTTATTCTGTGTTCAGTTATGAAGATGTGATTCCACAGAACGTCTAACAACTAGGGAAGGGGTGGTTACATACGCTTCTACGATACACAACATGTATCGTATGTAGGTTCTCTAACATGCGGCCAGTGGAGTTGGGTTAAAACAAAACCTAAAAGTCAGCTTTTTAATTTAATGTCTATTAAAATAAACCGAATACAAATAAATTGAAAAAGAGGAGATAAAATTACTCACTCACTCTTTTACTCATCGTCTATAATGCTTTATCCTGTATTCAGGGTCGAGACGGGGTACACCCTGGACATGGCGACAATCTATTTCAAGACAAACACACACACTCATTCACACAATATGTCATGCAGCCTAATCTGCATGTCTTTGGACTGTGGGAGGAAACTGGAGTACCCAGAGGAAATCAAACAAACACTCCATGCACACAGACCCCGAGGTGGGAATTGAACCTGGAACCCAGGAGGTACAAAGCGACAGTGATAACCGCTAAGCCACGGCGAGAAAAATAATTTATAATTTTAAAAACTCCAAACCAAATCTCAACATCTAATCATGTGCTTTTTCCATACGAATTTGTAACTGCTAATAGCCTGCTATTGATCACAATATCAACATTATATCACACTGCACAGCCATACTAGCAAAAATGGCCAAGCATTGTTTAATATCAATGAAGATATTAAGAGTGATTTAAATGTTCTCATCTTCCTTTTGTAAATGTGAGAAACAAGATCATTTTAGTGCTGTACAACACAATACTCTGTCGTGTTGACGAAAAAGCGAGTGTCTAAGAAAAAGCGACAGACTTGGATGTAGCCTCAAATTCAGGTTCTTGTAATTTCCAATGTCCAACTTGCAATTCCCAAACTCCAACTTTTAACCAGAGCAATTCCCCAAACCCCTACTTCCAACTTGCAATTCCCCAAACCCTACTTTCAACCAGAGCAATTGACAACGCCTCCTTCCAACTTGCAATTCCCAAACTCCTACTTCCAACGTGCAGTTCCCAAACTCCCACTTGAAGAGTGCAAACTCCTGCTTGAAAACTGCAGTACCTAATGTGCAACCTGCAATGAACCCCACCTTGCAATTCCCAACTTCCACCTCGCAGTGAACAACCACCAACCACGAAAAACACCAATTTGCAATTCCCCAACTCCTACTTACAATTTGTTTTCACTTCAAACCCCCACCTGCAGTTCCCAACGTGCAACCTGAAATTCCCAACCTTCAATCCTGAAAACCAGGCAGGACAGACACTCAACATGAAATTTATACACGGGAACCATAAGTCTGAGTTTCACCAAGTCTGAGAGAAACAATATGTCTTAAGACTTCCTTCTGAGTAGTTTAACTTTTTTGCACTTTTTAAACCAATGGGTTAAGCATGCTTCAAGGCAGCGACAATCCCCACTTGCAATCTGGATGCTACGTCCTCTGGTGCTGCCACCCAGTGTCTGATCTGAACTGGACAGTATTTGGTACTGAGATATTCAAGACGATGGTATTCTGTCTCACTTAATGTAGTAAAGCGTAGCACACAAAGAGATTTATACAGTAACTACTGCTAGCAGCATGCAAAAAAGCACATGCTGAGGTTTTTTTATTATTATTTTTTTTGGTGACGCGGTAACGCTGTAGCTCAAATCCGAAAGATCAGCCAAAGACGTTCAGAACATGATGCTTCATCAGAAAAAGTCAGTCTCTCTCAGGGACTGAATTATTTATTTTACACAGTCTGTATTAACGCACATAAAGCTCGTCACCCGTTAAGCTGCTGCTTTTAACCTAGCTAATTAGACTTCCAGGCAGGTTCATTGGAGCTTTGACTTGGCCTGAGAGCTGGTTAATGAATGTATAATTTGAAGGAGAATGATTTTGTCATGTTCTGGAACGGAAAACTTGTATCTTATTGCGGATGCCTTCAAAAACAAGCCTGCCCTTGTAGTGATGTCCCCTTTTTAATTTTTAAAGTTTTTTTTTATTGCTCCCATGTTCCTTCTAGTCTAGACACAAACGCACAACCACACCTTCGATCGGATCAGACCGTGTGAATGAAAAATTGTGTGTTGTGTGGAATGAATTAAAAAGACATCTGTCCCTCCACATTTCCACGCCGTGACATAACTGAAATCTTTCTGCAGATGGAGGAGATGTTTTCTCCGGCCGGTGAGGGACGCAGAGGCTGAGGCCGAGGCGATGCGGAAGCCTCGTCTCCCCACACCTCGGTTTAAAGTTTGCGTACTTTGATGCCCTCGGAGTGTTCCCGAAAACTGCTGACACCTTCATCAGAGTCAGCACTAACAGCGACGTGCCCTTGATCGCACGCTGAACACCAAAAGCTATCAAAGTGAGCACGAGAGAGATGGAGGAATAAATCATTCAGCGAGCTCATCAGAGAGGAGCAATTGGAGATCAGAGACTTTTTCGACCCCGACAGCTCGTCCAGCTCATATACGACGCGATTAATTCCGATCTGCTCGCTGTGGAACATTCCTCCCCCCGACTGTGATAAAGACTGATATTCTCGGAGGAGCGCTGAGCTCTTGAGAAAAATTTAGTGTAGCGCTCACGGTGAGAAAGAGTGCTGTGTCTAGACACATGCTGGAGTGGACATGAAGTGGTGGAGACAGGCGCCCTGAAGAGTGGAATAACAAAAAACAGGGATGGGAACACACACACATACGTTCGCGTACAGTAGAGCCTGCTGATACGGCGCGCAAGTCTCACACACACGATCAGCGTGGAAAAAACAACACGAGTGCAGCAAGTGCATCCATCTTTCTTTAAACCAACACGACTCTTCCAAATCAAGCAAACTGAATGAAATATGAAAGCAGTACAGCTTGGCTTCTTCCTCTGTAACGTATAATGGAGAATAGGAAGCTTATAAAGGGCTGATGTTTACACCCATGCCTGCATTTTAAAGCTAAATCTACAAAGTGAATACAGTAATGAGCTTAAACCAAATAAAAGTTTTTTTTTTTTTTTAAAGAATGAGAGGTGTTCAAGTCAAAGGAGGACTTTTGATGGTGCTGAGATTTAGAAACTCCCTTGATTTCTCTACATAATCCCCGGCTACACTAATGCACTTACAGTAGTGCATCCCAGTGTTTCACTTAGTGCTTGGACGCCATCAAGATAGAAAGTTCTCCCAGTACGCAGGAGCCATGATTGGACTGTGTGTCTGCTTCATGTCAAAAACGCTGGGCCTCTCAGGAACTCCTGTAATGCCTCAAACG
>JAQQZS010000004.1:2921419-2963420 GCA_030068045.1 Platyallabes tihoni | reverse complement strand
GAGGATAGGGTTAGATGGAGGCAGATGATTCGCTGTGGCGACCCCTGAAAGGGAACAGCCGAAAGAAGAAGAAGAAGGTCAATATTTTTGTAGGAGTGGGTGGGCTAGTTAAACTTGTAGGAATGGTGGGTTTGGGCAAAAAAAAAATTTGAGGGAGTGGTGAGTTTGAGCAAACTTTGTGTAGGAGAGAGCGTGACTACTAAATTTTTGTAGGAGTAGTCGTATTAATTGTATGAGTCGGTGAGACTGGTCGCAATTTTTGTGGGAGTGGTCAAGCTTTTTGAAGCAGTTTGTGGACTAGTTACACTTGTTGAAGTGGGTGAGTTTGGTAGGAGTGGGTGGGACTTGTCAAGTGCTTTTCTCAAAAGGCCACATTGACCAAGATTGTTTTCAGTCTTGAGCCATTCTTTAATAACGTCTGACTTAATATTTGTCAAACTTACTTTGGGGGTAGGGGGCAGTGGCAAAAATTTGTGCAAGATTGGTTGGGTTTGGTCAGACTTTTTTGTGAGGGATCAAACCTATTGTTGAGGTGTGTTTGACTGGTTAAACCTTCTGTTGGAAAGTCAGACCCACTCCCTCCTGATCCTGAACAAATTTTGAGAAAACCCACCAGTTCCAACAGCCCCACTTGAAGGGTAGGATTGTGTGTTCAAGTGGGGCTGTTGGAACTGGTGGGTTTTCTCAAAATTTGTTCAGGATCAAGTGGGAGTGGGTCTTTTATTTGTGCCCTTATTTTCCCGGGAAATTCTGCTAACAGCTTTGCTATGTTTTGAAGAGGAAAAAGGTTTCTTCAGCTGTTAAATGGAAAATTAAATTAGATTGTGCTAATTATTATTATTTTTTTATGCTGCCAGTACTTATAAAAATGGTGCTTGCTCCTTTCCATTCCCTTGTAGCGCTGCTGGAGGCAGGATGGTGTCCAGCATTAGAGCAGTTTTCCTGAAGGGTCTTAGTAGTGCAGATCCAGTGTACGCTGCTGTGGAAGATACTGTGAATGTGCTCAAGGAAAGAATCCAACAAATCCACACCCTTCAGAAAGAGTCTGCTTGTGGCACAGGGATAAGTCCAGCCAGGGTACGCCTTATTCCTTTCAACTTCTTGAGTGCAAAAGTTTAAGACAAAGTGGACCAGGGTAAAGCAATCAGCATTGTTCTATTTCTTTAAGAACCTGTAAAGACACCACACTTATAGCAGCCTCCTAGTTCTTTACATATACTCCAAACTATTTATATGGTATCTGTTGAATCTTTTCCATCTTTTTCTGATATCTTGAAGAGTACAGACTGATAATTTCTTTCATTTTTCTTAAAATTAAAACATGCCTATGAATAAGGGTGCAACGTTTATCATACATTAAATACAGCAGTTTCACTTTACATTGACCAAACATGCAGTCTGGTTCCATTACAGCCTCGAACATACGCCATCAATCACGCCACTGCATATGCAGGCAGAGAGACTGTTAAGGTCCTGATTACGGTGTTGGATGAAGAAGCTCTGGCGCCGCCCTGCAGGAACAAAGCGCAACTGCTCACTGATGATCAGACGGTTCTGAATGAAGCAGAGCCCATCTGTCTCCTCTCGCTCTACAAGTACGTTCTGCTAACTAATGCATCATCCAAAGCACCTGTTCACTTAGCAATATATATGTTCGTATAACAAAATTCTACAAAGCATTATTTGCTGCTGCTGTTGAACAAATCACTTATATTGACACCTAGAGCATTAATCATTTGTGTAGATTTGTTTTCATCTTAAATATAATAATTTTGGCTTGTCATACCATTTGTCTCAATCTCAGATAGGTGTGTATATATAAGCTAGTTGTAAAATGAGGTTATCCAAAGCATTTATTAATAATTATTACTTACTTATTAAAAGGCAATCTAGTATACATGGCAATCTTCTTCTGAGCCATACTATACAAGTCTGCTTATGTTAATAGTGCGACTCATGGAAACTTGGGAACTGGCAGTATGACAGTATAATCAGCTTTGCACTTCTGCTTTCTTTCATCTGTATGCCTGCAGATCTCCAGAGGTTCCCACAGGACTTTCTCCAAAGCCTCTGCGCAACCGCGTCCAGAGCCAGCAAGAACACGTTAAGTCTAAGGTAGGAAAAAAGAAAAGGGAGGGAGGGAGGGAGGGAGGGAGGGAGGGGGGGAAACAGGGCTGTGCTGTGAAACTAAGCAACGCTTTAATGTCTTGGATTTTTAATAAAAGCACCTTAAGGGTGTGTTCACATCTGCAGTGTTTAGTCTGTTTGATTGGACTCTTGGCATGTTCTTCGTGTTTTAGGCTTTTTTTTTTTTTCTTTTTGTTTGTTACATTTGACTTGCAAAACATCAAGTCAAAAGACAGAGCTGTACCTCTAGAGTTTCCTTAGAGACAAACAAAAACTAAAAGAGGAAGTCAAAACTGACTATGTAAAAGTCAGTAATTCCACAGGGATTTTGCCAAGGTTTACAATTATTAATAACTCAAAAAAACAAAACAACACTAAGTCCGTGATTTGGTTAATGGTGTGTAATGTACTTAAAAGATACGGCTTACAAATTGTTTCACCGTTATATCAATGCAGATTATGGAGGTTAAAGTACAGCTTGAAGACCCCCCTACAAAGTGGGACATTGTGGAAGGAGTCTCCAGTGTCAGCAATGTTCCCGAAAAATCCCATGGACTTAACATTAAGACCAAATCTAACGGATTCTAGCGCAGAGCAAGAGATTTGTAGAAATATAAAATTGACCACATTTGAAGAGGCTTGCAAGCTGTGTCAGAACATACCCCGCAAGAGGGTACAAGTTGTACACAAGTTGCAGCAGGTGCCCAAATTTGCCTCATTGACATATAATGGTCACTGAAACAGGAAGTGCTCACAGTTGCATTCCCTGCTATGGGAACGTCCATAGGAACTTTGAAACTGATCCTAACTGTGGAGACCTGGACCGATTACCATCTCAGGGAGTTTTTCCTTGCCACTGTCGCCCTCGGCTTGCTCACCAGGGACTATCTGACCATTTTGATTCATTCACATTCCATACAACCTTAAATCATTATTTTGATTGTGTAACGCTGCTTTGCGAAAAAAAAGCGCAATACAAATAAAATTGAATTGAATTGAACCTGCGGGTGGGCTCATTTTACTCCGGCAACCAATCAGTCTTTAGAGAACCTTAGCGACTGATCTCGTAGACTGTCATTATAAAAGGTCCAGATTTTTTTTTCCCCAGTGAGTGGACAAGCACCACTCACATTTTCTTCAGAAAATGTACCTGTCTAGTTATTGTTGCCGTTTTGCTTTGGTTAATTATGTGTGAAACCAAACTTTCCCAATCAATTTTCTCTTTTTCAGACTCTGCAAATGGAGTAATTGGTGTGAAAGCGAGGTTTGAAACGTTAATAGTTCATACACCAGCTGCTAAATGTCTAAAGTTAATAATAATCTTATTACGCTGTTGAAATCAATAAAATGCTTATTAAATACTAGAGTTCAAGTCTTATGAAATGACCAGATATGTGCGTTCTGTTCCTGAAAAGGCTTTGACGTGTTCGGAGATTTCCTGTCTGCTTATGTTTTAGAACCAGGCATTGCGCTGTAGAGATAAGCAGCACTTAAGTTCTCCTCGAGCATACATGCTAAACACATTTCGTAAATTGGCGTCTTTATTTGATTGTGCTAGCAGATGTCACTTTAGCTGCCTCCACTCTGGCCGCCTTCCTGTGAGTGAGCGGTAATGGTCCCTGGGTAGCTCGCTGCTTCCTGAACTCGGCGGGCGGAAGCTTTTCCGCATCTATTTTCGCTTTGAAGATATCGTATCGCTCGCGTAACCTGACTAACAAGGAGGAAACTTGAAAGGTTATTGCTTCCTGTTGTCTGCAGAACGACTTTATCCCGCTGCACCATCACGCTCCGTATCCAGGCTGACGTCAGCGCATGCACTGAGAGCGGAGCAGAGATCTCACAGCACAGCTTTGGATCCAAAGCCTGGGGATTTTCAGGGATAAAACTTTAGGGATAAGGATTAACACTGTGTGCTGTGTGAACGAGCAGATCCTTTACATCAGAGAAGTCGTATATATGTACAAAAAGCACAAGTGTTTGATGTTAATGGTATCATTTACAGTTCATGGTATAATAGCAAAAAATCAACAGTGGGTTGCATATACACTGATGCAGGCTGCAAGCTAAATGTTTATAATGGATATAATCAATATATCTTATTTATAGCATATTATATTTAATTATATTTATAGCATATTATGTTTATTGTATAATAAACCGAGCTAGGTTTATTTCAAAAAGCAGTATGTTTTAAATACTGTACAGTGCTGTTTTTGAAATATATATTGTTTTTTTACAAATTTGGCACATTTAAATCATTCTCCTCATCAAACAAATTTTAATATTTCACAAAGACAATCCGAGTAAATACAAAATGCAGTTTTTAAACTGTGATTTCATTCACTTGGAGGAAAAAAGCTGTCCAAACCTGTCTGGCCCCATGTGGGAAAAAAAAAATTTATTGGCCCCTCAACCTAATAACTGGTTGTGTCACCCATGTAGCAACAACTGCAGTCGAGAGTTTGCAAGAACTGCCAACGAATCTTTCACATCTCTGTGGAGGAATGTTGGCCCTCTCTTCTTTGCAGGATTGTTTTAATTCAGCCACATTAAAGGGTTTTCAAAGCATGAACGGCCTGTTTAAGGATCTCAATCAGATTTAAGTCTGGATTTTGACTAGGCATGGTTCCATCAATTATTGCAAGTCGTCCAGGTCCTGAAGCTGCAAAGCCCCACACCATCACGCCACCACCACCATGTTTGGGTGTTGATATGACGTTCTTTATATGAAAAGTTTTACGCCAGATGTAACGATACACACACCTTCCAAAAAGTTCAACTTTTGTCTCATAAGTAAACAGAATATTTGCCCAAATTACTTTCTCACACAGCGCCAGCTAGGATGGACAGCATTTATTATTTATTTTTTTTTTCCTTTGTTCCCCTTAATAAATGAAATACACAATGCAGTTTTTAAATGATTATCACTCGAGTTATCTTGCAATTTAGGAAAGGAACAAGGAGGGGGCAAATATTTCTTCACGCACTGTAGGTTGCTGTGTTGAGGGTGAATACACTTTAAATGTTGGGTATCTCTCATATCCTTGATGTTGGCTATCTAGCCCGTCGCTAATGAGCACAAACTTTCATGAAGACGTCCATACCAACCCCCCCACCCACACACACACACACACACACACACACACACACTTTTTGGCTTTGGACCGTAGAGGTCGAGTGCCGGAACCGATTCTGGACCGTTTTGACAGCTGAAGTGTTCAGCGTGCACTCTATTAGCATTCACCCAGAGAAACCTGGGCTTCTGTACTCGGCCTCTCTGTTGTTTCGGGTCTTTTAAGAAATCACTTTGAACAATTCTTTGATCTGCTATCTCTTTCCAAGCCCTAACTTTCCCAGTCCCACCCAACTTTTCTTTAAATATATGAACTGACTACTTGTCTTTTATTGAGGGCTGTTGGCTCAGAAGTCTCTGCACTTCTTATAATCCTAAGCAGGAGTGGATCAAACGGGCACAACAGTCTTGGATCAGCACTTCTCTAAGACCTTTGAGATTTCAAAAGCGTTCTCTGACTTTGCCCCGGTATCTCATCTCTCGTCTGTCTAATCTTAGAGCCTCTTTTTTTTTTTTCTTTCCGTCTTTGTTCTCTCAGGTAAAAGACAGAGGCATCCGTTCGCAGTTCGCCTGCACGTACTTGGAGGACGGTCTGCCTCTAAATCGTGTACTGGACTTTCCCAGCACGAGTCAACTCCCGACCTGTATGCATCCTGCCCCTAAACAGACGCCCCCCTCAGCTGAGGACGAGTCTACAGACGCATGCGGAAAACAAGGTACTCCTCCACGCTGAGTAGCAGTGCTTTTTGTGTAGTTCATAACTTTCACACATGGTTTGTGGAGGTCTCACACACACACGCACACAGATGGGAGTGTTCCAGGTGCCTCTGACGCCACACTGTGGGCATCATGCCCAGGTTCAGCTCCTGAGCCAAGACCTCAATCTCTGCATAATTCCTGCTCAGGGACTGGTACTTAAGATCAACCTTTTAAATGATTCCCCTTTCCATAAAACCTGGCTGGTCTTGCTTGTGTTGTAAAAAACTTAGACGTGCTCTGTGTGAGAACTTGAATGCAGCTCATGACAAATGTCCAGCTTCGGCTCTGTAAAATAAACATACTGCCTGTTAAACTGCATGGCTAACGTCAGCAATTTCATAATTCCCCTCTGCCTTTTTTTTTTTTCACCCTCTTTCTCCGTATTCTTTTTTTTTTTTTTTTTTTTCTCCCCTTCCTTGTTTACGGATGTTCTTCAGTCGAGGTGGATCAACAGGCGGCGATTAAGGGCTGCCGTGGCTCAGGGACCGAACCCGCCCTCAAGCAACGCAGCACCAACGGCCCGATCCGAACAGGTGTTTCAAGGAAAGGGGTGGCAGAAATCCAAACCGTCACCAAAACTTCCAAGAGGAAGCTGTCAAACAGAGAGTGTGTGGAACAAGGAGGTGATGAGAACCAGCCGCCCCAAAAGAGACCTCCTGCCAAAGCCCATAACTCTGGGCCAGGGAAGAAGAGCAGCAACATGGCTACAAAGAAGCTCATTGCAGGTCAAGGCAAGCTTACAAGCTTTTTCCGGCTTTGATTTAAAGTTTCTAAGGGCTGCCTTATCGTCACATTCTTCGTCGTGTCCTTTGTAATACGAAGATAAATTAGGACTTTAGGTACTGTATGTTTGTGAAGACTTGCATGATTGCTCTGTGATTTAAACCCATATGGGGACCACTGTTTTTATCAATGCGTTGAAATCCTGTCGATGATGTAAGAAGCAATCAATCAGTCGTTGCACAATGGTCATGCATTGGTCTGTTTGTTTATTTTTGGTCAAACAAGTACATAATTTCTGGTTTTAATAAAGTTTTACTTGACTCTACAACTTTTTTGGACAGTTCTGTGACTACATAGTTAGAAGACATGACAAGATCAAGGTCATTAGGTAAGTCTTGGCTGTGTTCGCCCTTGATCTTCAAGCCAGCAGGGGCGGTACACCCTCCCGATCATGCACCGAAGCACTAAAAAGAAGCAAAGAACAAGATTTCAGAAGGACATCACTTAAATTATAGCCATCGTTTGGATAAGGCTTGTACTTCTTCTGGTTTTTATTTCATTAGCCATGTTTAACTACCACATAAATTCTTAAAAGGCTTAAATTGCCAAGGTAATTTAACTGTTAGAATAATTGGATCTATACCACCAGTCAAAAGTTTGGACTCATCATCTAATTCCGTGGTCTTTTCTTACTTTTATTTTTTTCTATACTTCAAAACAATGCTGAAGGTGACCAAAACATGCAATAATCTCTTTTGAACAGTTGATATTGAGATGCAACTCCTACTTGTGCTACTCCATAAAGCCTTCATAACGACTCTAATCTGAGGAGGTGTTCATTGGTGCTTTTTGAAGCAGGTAACTCAATGAGGTAGGTTTTGGTCTTTCCTGCGATGGTCTTCATGAGAGCCGGGTGCTTGATCATGGTGCTGGATGGGTTTTGCAAGTGCACTTGACAATACAGTTCTTGCAAGAACTGTTCCAGAACAGATGGCCTTCATGTCTTAAAATAACGACTGACTGCTGCTGCTGCTGTTATCACTTAATTACCCTTTGTATAACTTTGTATGTGTTATTTCATAATTTTGAACTCTCCAGTATTGTTTTAAAATGTAGAAAATAAATCACTATGCAAAAATTAATCTAATTAGACAATGTTTCCAAACTTTTAACTGGTACTGTTCATAATGTAGTTTTTTTTTTTTTTTTTTTTTTTTCCCCTTTTTCATTTTCATCCAATTCCCATCCACTAGCTTGCCTTTCCATACATTGAAAGAGCTAGAAAGGCATGTAAAAAAAAATCAGCCGAGAACTTGACCCAAAGAAAAGAGCCATCTCCCCTCTTCTGCATGGTTGGGCTTATGGGCGACCACTAATGGTCATTGTCACTCTGATTGAAAAGTTATATAGTTATGTGTTACTTCACACTCAATCATGGTTTCTTGAATTCCCAGCTAACGGATGGCTGCATCATCATCATCATCAGGATTCAAACTCGATGATTAGGATGAATGCTTGTGCAACCCAAGATCCCCATGTGCATCATTTTTTTTTCTTTTTTTTTTTTTTCTTTTTTTTTTTTAACATTTCAGTGCAGTAGACCACCCCAGACAGTCCAGCATCCTGGGACAATCTTGCATGGGTTTGGCTATTGTAATCTTAATTAAGGAAAGTGAGAGTGCATTTGGATGGCTGTACAGATCTAGACTCTGGAAAGGATCAATGTCATGGGAACTGTCAAAACTTTGAAATCCCATCTTTTCCTTCCTTTAAACGACTCAAAATGACAGGAAAGAGACACCCACTTGACGAAACACACCACCACATAGTGAGTGCAGCCAAGTCAGGCTATTAGCCATGTTCTAGTGTTGCATTCATCAATGACGCAAAACCTTTATATATTAAAATAAAAAATAAAAAAAGACTTACTTTTCTTGTCCGTGTTCCTCTTGGCCATGGGGATGAGATCATCTGCATTGTGCCACTCATCCTCCTGAGTTGCAGCTAGAGCATGGCTGGTTCTCCATGGTGACAGCACGGGGAATGCTCTGCCAAAACCAGAGCTTGCGTCACTCCCAGAAGCCCCTTTTGATCCTAAATTCTGAGTGGAACAGATCATTGACAATTACCAAGCGGCGTCTGTGGGCCGATGACCTTCTCTGCTGACCACCTTACACAAGCAATCTCATTCACAAAACTAAACACAAACCACTATTTCCTCTGTAGGGATCTGTTGTATGAAGGAAAGAGCCTGAGTTTCTCCTTTTTTCGACCTCCACCTGGAGATGTTTAAAGATAATTTAAAAGGCACACACCCAAGAGCTCCTGAAGTGTTCTGATATGTAGTGTTGGAAGCCCACATGAAACAATTGGTTCAAATTGCACCAAAGTTTCCCATGTCTCACTTTTCCCCCCTTCTTAAAAAGATCACAGTGTGTCTGTTTATTCGCAGGCCACAGTTTCCCCTCTATGTAGCTATAACTTCTCCTCCCTTCGATTTGTTCCTTCGATTACTCTGATAACTATTTCAACATGAAGATCAACCCAGCATTTTCAGACAGGATCCTTTTCCAGTCCAGTCCACACGCTGAAAGAGTTCAGCCAAAGATACACCTATTGGGAAAAAATGGCTCAATTTATCCACAACTACGCATTTGTAACTGAAGGTTGTAGCTTCGGTAGTGTTTACAGGGAGCATGGTTTAACAAAGACAGAGTCTAAGGAAAAGGTTGGGGGGGAAAATCTTATTAAAAGTGAAAAAAAAAATAGATTTTATTAGATTTACGTTTGACAGATTTAAGTGTCGGAAGAAAAGCACCTTGAACTGCTATTTCTTAACTCTGAAAAAGAGCTTTCGCTACCATGGGGTTTCATAAACTATGTCAAAATATATCAATGAAGAAATTTTATATCTTTAGTCCCCTTGTAGATCTGCTAAAACTATTGAGAAGGCTTATGTTCTTGGACAAAAACACTTCCATTTAACTTGAAAAATTCCCAAAACAAAAAACCATTGGTAAAAGCTTTAAACATTTTTATATAAAGACACAGAGGTACCAATTTTTCCTGCTATGTCCTGTCCATCTTCAGTATCATTTTATTCCGATTAGGTTCATGGTGGATTCAAATCCTGTCCCACAGGTTTTCAGGTGAAGATACACCATGGATGGCTCACCAGTCCATTGTACTGTAGATCACCTTGTCCTTTTTAGACTCATTGAATCCTAGGGGGAAATTTGGAGTAGCTCACCTACTGGCTTGTTTTGGGAAGACCAAAATGCAGAGATAACCCAGTTAGACATGGAGAGACCACTACATGGACAAGGTTGAGCCAAGGGCACTTGAGATGCAAGGCGACACCCCATGCACTAATCTACCACCACTGTGTGTCCAAATTTCATAACTTTAGATCCTTTAGGTATCTTTTAAAGCCCTCGCACATCAAACTCCAATTTATGGATGCTAAAGATGTGTGTGGAAAAAGGCTTAAAGGTTCTACCAGAAAGTTTCCAATAAAACCACATTAGAAATCTAAGGGCTTCACCCATCCAAAACCCCTTGAAGAAGCCCATTTTTCTAACCTATCGATCAGGCAATACCTTCAGCAGGGATACTTACTGAAAGGATGAAGAGCTTCTTTGTGCCATCTTCATCAGGGAAACTTCCAAGGGAGAAATCACCCGGTCCTGCTACATCTTCATTCATTACTGAAATAAATATATCTTGGTTTGCCGTATCATCTTTAATTCTACTCGCAGGCAATGTTAAGGATGCTGTGGGAAGGAACGAGCTGAGAAAAAGTGGAAGTGTTAAAATGAGCAGGGAAGAGATGATCATGATGACGGGTGATTCTTGATTTCCTTTGCGGCATCCACGCGAGATTTGGTCAAATGTACAAAACCCGTAACAACCTTGTCGCTTTTATAACTTTCAAAAGGATAAGAGAAAAGCTGCCCATCATCGTGATGAAACGTGATGTTATGCTATAATCTGCCATGTAATAGAACGATCTATGAGATGATGATCCCATTGTTCATACAAAGAAGAGATTAGAGTTTTGAGTGGTTCTTCCTTTTTTTTTTTTTCTATTGAAAGATGAGATTATATTGTTGCTTTCAATTTTTTTTTTAATGAATGTACTTTCCTGGCCTTTTTCTTTTATTCCACATCACTGAATGTTTTGCAGTTTCACCCTGGGTCAAGGGTCCTGCACGAATGGCACCTTCTGGATAAAGAGCATCATACTGTGAATGGAATGAAATACAGCACAATAAATCTCAAAGAAACAAACTCTTTTATAGCCTGTAATCATCTTGTATTGTCCAAATTGATTACACCTTGTACTTTCATACTACAGCAAAAAGAGTGGCAAGCCACACGTTTATTTGCAATAGCTAAAGTTCTCAGTTCTTAAAGATGCTCTAAATATTTAAGTAATGCAGCATCAATATTAAAATCCTCTTTTCTCCTAGGCTAGTTTTTCAGTTTCATAAGGGTTATGATTATTACTATCAATGAAGCTATAGCATTGGGAAGAAAAGAAATAGGACATGGATAATAGTTGTTGAATTCAGCTGAAGTGTTTTTACTTGGAACACTCAGCCTTTATTTTGTGAGTATTTTTGTTGGAGAGACAAAGCCTCTACTGAAGAACTAAACTGGTCTATGGAGACACTGGTGTTCCAGGAGCCGTATAACTGAGCTTGGAGCACTCTGTTATTCTAACCTCACTTTCTCTGTTGCCATTCTCCTCTCTGAGACTTCTCACTCTCCCTCTGCAACATCTATAAGCATTTTCCCAGCTTCAGCATACGTACCCATAATGATACCGTTAGAGAAAAAAGTAACTTTTTGAAAAGGTCTTTTAGTTCTCATGGGCTAATAGGGGTGCTGTTCATTTTACTTAAAAATAAATAAATAAATAAAAAAGCCAACTCTTTGGCAAAATTCTAGAAAGTAACACTGATAAATTGTTTATTACACCTGTTAAAGTTTAAGAAAATAATTTGGAGAGAGAAATGGTTCTTGGGAGGGTAATGATTCTAGTTTTCTAAAGGTTTCTTCTTGGAAAACTTTTACAAAAGGAAAATCCTCTGTTTTTGGTTTGTACATGGAACCTTTCTGGCTGTCCAAAAAGACAAGCTGGAGAACTTTTTAGGATATTAGATATGTACTCTTATGTTATCTAATACTGACTAATATTTCTGCATTGAAGCATTTTGCATATCTGTATTGTGATGCAAACAGGAGAAGCAGCTGTATCTGTTTCATTTGGTTTTCTCTGAAAAGGAAACTGAACGTCATGCCTACCTACAATATGTGAGTCCAGAGGCCCTAAAAATGTGTTTGTTCGCCTGAAAATCTTGCAGTGGCATATTTTGTGGATTTTATTAACAATTACAAAGTAATATCATTCCAAATACTGTACATCTTGTCATTCTCACACAGGGCGGAGGTATCATGTCAACTGAGTATTGAATAATGTAAACATCTGAAATTCCTATCACTTGTCAGAAAATGTTGTTTCCCAATTAGTAGTGTGTGTATGAGTCCCGCCCCATTTTGTATCCATCAAGTCCAATTAAATTCATGGAGATAAAAGGTCAAGGGTAAACTTGCAGTTACATCAAATGTCACCAGTGTGTACAGGTCTGGGACCTACTTTTAAAATGTTGAAATTATCTTAGATGTATCGTGTAAAAACTGGATAAATTATATGGATCATACATCAGTCAGCCATAATGTTAACACCACCGCAAGATGAATTGAATAATATCATCAATTATCTACCAGCAACCTTGTGACCGGATCGTGGGCAGCAAAATCACAAACCGCTCTCCAGAACACCCACCGTACCTTTCACACACCGGTCCAAGCAGGCAAAGAGCCCAAACCTGTCAACCCGGCCCACAAAATCTCCAAACCCCAATCCGATCGAGCACCCATGGGTTGCGGTGGGTTCGCTGGGGTCCCACCAGGTTTGAATGCTTGTTATCCCGTTATTGTTTTTGCCCATGCATTTGTAACCTCTACGACATTTTCAGTCCTTGGGGTTTTGCAAGGAGGCATGGTAGTGTAGTCGGTAATATTGCCTCCTCTGAGTCTTGGGTTTAGCTCCGAGCTTGGGTTCCTGTCTTTGCTGAATTTCTGTTCATGTTCTCAATCCCCCTATATGGGTTTCTTCCCACCTCTCAAAGACATGCCAGTAGGTGGATTGACTAAGATCATTTGTTTTTTGCAATGGACTGGGGTACTGTCTAGAATATATTCCTGACTCACATCCAGTGTTTCCAGGATTGACTCCAGATCTGGGAACCATCGCAACCCCAACCAGGATAAAGCAGTTATTTAAAGTCAGTGTCCTATAGTGTTCAACTGTCTAACATACCACACTCTTTCAGGATTACTGAGCATCATGTCATCAACTGCTGCATCTTCCTTCGTTCCAAATGTGGCTTCATAGCTTTTGGCAAAAATGTTATCATCATCATTACCACTCACGTGTGCTGCTAGGTTCTTGTGGTTTCATCTCTTTAAATTGTAAACTGTTTTGGGAATTTATGTGGCCATATTGTATTAACTTGAGTTGTATGTGGTTCAGTTGACACAGAGGTATTTTCTGCCAGTGCGCCAAGGCAAGTCATCATTGGTTTTTTTTTTTTTTTTTTTTTTTTTTTTTTTCCAAAGCACAGACCAAGCTATTGAAATTGTTAAACATTTATAGTCAGGTAGGGAGTACTGGTTGACCAGCCAAAGTATTTCCTGTTTGATTGTGATTTGCCAGACCAGGCATGGCCATTCAGACCATTTACATTTGCCAAGCTCCAGGGTTGCCTACCCTAATTAAAGGTTGGCTAGGAGTTAACTGTGAGTTAGCTTACAAGTCTGGTCTCTACCTTTAAGTATTATGTTGGACCAACTACTAATGGAGGCATCCACAAATGTGTCTTTGGCAGACACCAGAATGTCATTTTATTTGTTACTCTGTCAAGAGTATAACTAGAGGTATGTTATATTGTGTTTTGCTGGTTAGCAGCAGGCTGTTGGACCAGTCTTTGTTCATTTTTCAGGTAGTATTGTAATTTGCTCATTGCCTCCCATTGGAGGTGTACATAAGGATTGGCACCTTACAGGACCTGGCACCAGAGTCACAGCCGTAGGCATTCTTGTGGGCAGTCAGATTTGATGCTCTCGGGTTAAATAATGACTAATATCACAGTGTGTGATATGTTTCTATTATATCAGCAGATTACTTTTATAATTTGACTTCATGATGTCATTTTGGTATGTGAATATCAATATAAAATCTCACATCGTACACAAAATTCCCATTGTCCTAAACTGTTTCTACCAAAATTTGATAGAAAGAACAGATTGAGATCTTTGCAGAAATCACACCTACTGTAGGTTTTTATAGTTTATTTCTCTACATGTTCCTTCTGCAATTATGACTTTAGTGGGGTTTTTTATGGATTTGGCAGGCTGAGGCCAACTGCATCTATTGAGGTTTAATTTTCTCTGCTACTGCATTACCAAAGTTGCAAACATTTTGTTGCTTATGGTTTCACTCTCTAAAGTTTGTCCTCTTAATATTTTAAATGGGATTTTTGGCTTCAGTTTCTGCTACCCTGCAAAAAGTGATATCAACTGCAAATGAGTTGAATGTAGGCAAACTTAACTACATTTTCTTGATAGAAGATTACATATGTGCATGCATATAAGATTTTTAAGCATATTTCTAGTAGAAATAATAATTTTTAAGTGTGACTTTCAGTTTAGTTTGATTGTCAATTAATGTTGCTAGTTTTAAGATTTTATTTCTTGTCAATTTATAATTTGTCTAGAAGTAAGCTTAATGATTTTTTATTATATTATGGAACGTTATATACATTTCACTAGATTCAAGATATTTTTTTCTTACGTTACGTTTTGCAGTGTACAGTTGAACAATTATGTAACAATCATGAATCAAAAATGAAAAACATTAGAAGAGGAAGTGCAAACAAAATGTTAAGCAGACGGGTTAAAAAGGTTCTTAAAGTGTATCTACTATGTGTGTTAGTATTCACATGCTGCTGTTATTTACACCAAAGCAAAATATAGTCATCTCTTTAAGCTGAAAGTAGAGATAGTGTATACTGTTTTCACAGAAATCATTGTTTTATTGTCTAAGTCATTTCCCCAACCAAGTCTGGTGGTGATGGAAACAGTTATGGATTTTTTTTTTTTTTAATAATTTTTTTTTTTTAATCATCAACATAAAAGCACTTGGCAGTGCATAACTCCATTTCCTTTGTATGAGTGATCTCCGGATAGAAACTGACAACCTGGCAAATACAAAAATATTCTATGAAATTTGTCTCTGCTTGATGCACACTGCAAAAAGATGACCTTTTACCAAGTAAAATATCCTTAAATCTAGCTGAATCTATCTATAGTTTTATAAAATAAGTTTACAACAAACCAAATATAATATTATTAAGCTTATTTCTAGTCAAATGTTCTTAAAATTCCAAGTAAAAACTGTCTTGTTCTCTTGGCAGATTTGCTTCAAGAGATACATTCCTAAAAACTAGCAAAGTTATCTTTCAACAGAACACTGCTTTTTTCACCTGCTTATTAATGTTATATTAATTTTGTTGTAAGCTTATTTGAAGAAATTATTAATAGGTTTGGCTAGATTAAATAATATTTTACTTTCTAAGAGGCTAAAATTTCTTGTAGTCCACATAAATTTACAGTATACCCGAGCAGCCATAACATTACTGCACAATACATGGTATTGTGTAGATTTTGTGAAGCAGCAAACATCTTGAGTCATTGTCATCGAGCAGCAACCTCATTTCCCCTCTCGTCTGTTCCAACCACTCGGTATTCAACATCACCAGTATACTAATCGCCGGCCTGATCATCATCATCTGCACCTGTTTCTCACTGTTCATGCCTAAAGTTACATGTTTTTATGCTTGAATAATTAATAGGTCACTGTGTGGCTTAACAATTAAAATAAAATAAAAATTGCTTTGAAACTGCTCAGGTACTGGGACCGGACTGAAAGACAAAAAAGTCTTTCAAGAGACCTGGAGAACTACCGTGTTCTAAAAATGCAAAAGTCTACGTTAAAAATGCAAAAAAAGTATGTCTCTTTGGAAACAAAATATGAAGCATGTACAATTAGCACCTTTAATGTTCAAAGAACTGACACTGGAGACTCCTTCCAAAAAAAAGTCTACATGAATGAATCACATGTTTATAAGCATTGTCTTCCATAGAAGTACCTGAATTGGTATTGAGGTAAACACGTCACTAGATGAACAATGATTAGAGCTCGTCAGCTTTTAACATGGACGGTACTGTACCTAACCATGTTTGGTGGATTCGCCAACTGTTTAAAAAGTCTCACTTATGATTTAGTGCAATGCAGCAGGGAATGTTTAGAATGCCACAAGTTTTTTTTTTTTTTTTTTTGCATTTTGCATTTTGCAAGGTTAAATTCATGTTTTCTTATATTTTTACAAAATATACACTTACTCAAGGAAGCATGCATCCTCTTAAAAGAAGCCGCGTTATGGAGGTCATTAAAAGAACTTAGTAGCCGGTTTATTTGATCTCAAAGTACTTCCTGAAACATGGTGGCACAACACCCAATTTGAGAACTACCGTTCTACCGAATTAATGTTAAAAGGGTCATCAGGGGCTCTAAGAGGACTTAAGGACCAAGATGGGGTTGGACGCTCTGTTGTCCAGAGTGCAGACCATGGTTTCCAGGAACAATGCAGCTGATGAGATGCTCTCCAAGGAAAATATGGGTCTGACATCATGGGTTCTTAAATCTCACAGCTGAGCCAACACGCTCTTGCCACAATCAGCACTCAGTGAATTTCCACTGCTGAGGGGAAAGGGGGGCTGGTACAGGGGGAATGGGGTGTGAATATTACCTTAGAACTTGCACTAATATCTGATCCTATTATGAACAAAAAATTTTTTTTTCCTGCAAGTCATTGTAAACATTTATTCTTAATTTCTGGTTATAATATATACAAGAGGTCAGGTGTACATTGAACATGTTTCTCATTAAGGAATATTAATGACTATATCATTTACAATACACAGAATTGTTCTTATGCCAGTGAAGCTGTACATCTACTCTCTGGCATTCATTAGCAATGAAAATATTACTTTGTTGGTGTAACACTGATTCTTTCCCCCCTTAAAATGACTGTGGGGAAATGAGAGAGAGAAAGAGAGCACTGAAAAAGACCACAAAGTTGTTTAAAAGACAAGAGTGCATGTAAGTAGTAGAGGCTTGGAGCTTCAGTTTCAGGGTTAGGTCCAGAAACAGTGTCCTTAAATGCACTTGGCACCCGCAGTATTACCCTAGACTGCCTCTGGAGAGGAACATGGGAGGCTGTTATATGAATCCTTTGTCTCCTGTATTTCAGGAGCACGCTGCTTCGCCCAAATTGCTGCTTCTAATCACCGTTACCTGATTTCAAAAACAACAAATAACCACCTTGATCGATTAGTAGCGAAGTGTAGCTCTTGATACGACCACAAATACTGAATTCCATTCCCAGCTTTCCGGCTTTAATTTGCCTAATTGGAGCTAATAATTGATTTAGTATTAGTCACAGGAGAAGATGGATGAAATAACATTCAGAATAGCTGGACCAGGTTCCTGCCTGCTGCCTGCTCCACATTTATAAACCATTATGTCTGCTGAAACTGAGCCAGGTGGCCAATTTATCTGTTAAAAAGGCTCGGTTGTTCCACTATATATCCATTAAAAAGTGCTGACAGCATACAAGAGCTTTGACCTGTCACTGTAGCCTTTCTCCAAGAAGCTGAACGTGCACTTTTCTCCTCGGTGGACCCACATACTGATTTGTTTGCTTTGGCGTAGTGGGCTCTGTTGTAGGAAGTATCACTCATGTCATGCCATGAGTACACGAGTACAGGAGTACACGGTCACGGGATGCATCGTCCTCAGTGCAACATGGCACATGGTTGTCCGTTACCTACTGTAGGCTGTCTTCTTATGATGACTAGGGATGTGATTTAAGGTGATATTGATTCAATGTGCTATATTATGATGCCATAATAATTTCTTAGTTCTCAGTGTTTCTTATATCTTGTATTCAGATTTAAACCCAAATGGCATCAGATTTTTTGCCTCAGTTAACATAAGAAAACAGGAGAAAAAAGTTATACATAGATGTTTCGCAGTTATTATTTTTGTAAGATTTTCTGCTTAATTTATTTTGTTCCTCAAATTATAAAATATACTAGATTCCTAACCAGGCAGTCACTAAGGATGAATAAGTGGATGCTACGTGTGTATTACTCATCTGTACAGTATACACACCCAATGACTGTATATGTATCTTGCTTGCATCCTGATAAAACTAAAACCTTTAAAAAAAAAAAAAAAAAAAAAACTCTTTTTTTTGCTATTTTCTATATATGTTTTTATTATCATCATTATTTAAATTTATGATTTTTTTTTTTTTAATTATTACTTGGGCAGTGGCATAGCTAGAGATTCTGGTCCCCTTGAAAGCCTAATATACTGGGCCCCAACCTTGACTGGCCACTTTTCATACCACTACCATACCATTTTTAAGGGCCCTCTAAATCCACCCACATCTGACCCCTGATCATCCATGTGCAATGAGTTTGTATGTTCTCCCCATGCTTGGTCTGTTTTCTCTGTGGACTTGTGCCCCAATTTTCCTGGCATAGTCTCCAGGCCCCCTATGACCCTAAAAAAAAACCCATCTACCATCATAGTAACTCAGACATTGAGAAATCTGAATATTGACAAGTGGTTTATTCAGCAGGAATGGTGAACAATCTGTCAGTCATCTCCATATTGCCTTGACAAGACAACAAATCACCAGTCATGGAAGTCTCGTTACAAAACACAAAAATATTCCTAATGTAAATTAAAAAATTCATTTTGATTTAACAACAGTTTAATATTAAGTGTCTTTTTTAACCTGTGGAGTTAGACATAAATTATACAAGCAACTATAATGTAGCTACTATAAAGATCTGTAATGTTACAGACAGATGTGTATAAGTATAGCTAGCAAAATAACATTGTTTTAACTGGTTATTGGGTTAACATTAAATGTAGCCTGGAAATGATAGAAAAATATAGGAATCATTCTTTTTAAATCGTTAACATACAATTAATAAACATGCAAATTTACATTTTTCTTCTGTAATCCATCTGACACCATGACCGTATGTACGCTAGCAAGTTTCTAGCTGTTTATCTCTTGTGGTCATTTAGCGACCGCTACCGTTGTCTAACTTTCCAATGACAAATGGTAGTGGATTAAACAATGTACAGTATTTTCTCTGTAAGAAAGTTCTCAGTTGTTGTTGTTTTTTTTATTATTACATTTTTGAGAGAGTAAATATAAACTGATCGCAGGTATGAACCAAAGCTGTTGAATGAAACATTGAACTGCCACCTCCGAGGATTTAGTCAAGCTGATTTTATATAACAATCAATTCTTATACCTAATGTGCATAGGTTTGAGAAATTCTCAAAAATGCACTTGCACATTCTCAGCAGTCACATTACACATTGTAGTGCCTTATATAATTAATATATAACTACACAGTTATTAGACACTTAATATAAATCGAGACCAACACCCCCCCCCCCCCCCCCAATATTTCCATTCCTTATTTCTTCTTTAAAACCTTAAAAAAAAAACTTACACTTAGTGAGATGTGTTAAAGTGTGATGATGACAATAACAATGTACTGGACACCTTGGAGCAGCTCCATCACTGTGAACTGTTAATTTCTGTCAGATTAATCTTAAACATAACATTTCATCATATCCAAACAGATTAAGAAATATCTTGACATTATTCCATTTACAATACATAAAAAAAAAAGTATAACAAAATTAATTTAGTAACAAACAGCGACACACAATATCAGTCATAGCTAATTAAAAATCTTTGGTATAGTTAGAAGTTATATTTTGCTATGTAACTCAAACATGTACGCTTGTCATTTTATGTAAGATACGGTTATGGCTGTGGATATAGATACTGTGGCTGAGTAGAATTGAATAGAGCTTTATATCTGTGATAGCATAATTATTGCTTTTAAAAAAAAATAAGAAACAAAAAAAAACAACATTTTGGGTCCCATCGAACCAGACAGTATTGCAATCCATAAACTTTGCACTATATTTCATTATATTGCAAAATTGTAAATTTTTTGTAAAATGTTGTAAGTAGAATTAAATTCTTTAGCAGAATATTAGCTTTTCCCAAAATCCCCAAGTTAAAATCCTCAAGCTGTAGGACCTTCCAATAAATTATGAATACTTATTCAATGTAATGAACCAAATGAGTTGAACTTAGCTAGCTTAAAGTTTTAACCATTGACCAATATTGTAATAGGACCTATAAAAGAAATTCTTAAACTACGTCCAAGCACGATACTTTTCTTGGTGGAAGTCAGTGATAAATTATAGCTCGTAAATCTTAAATGCTAACCTAAATGAAAAGCTACACTAGCTATGTTTACATGCAACATAATGCTTCATTATCCAATTTATAATAATCTTTTTATAGTAATTGTAATTTGCAAAATATGGACTTGATCTCTTGTGTCTTAAAGTCTTGCACAAAGTTTCACAAAAGGTCAAAGAAAATCACCTAAACGTCAGTGCAATGCACAAGTGAAGCAAACAATTTGAAGTCAAGGCTTTGGCATCAAAAAATGGTTTGATGGTCATTGGACTTGGTCCTTGTCTTTACTTGGCCACGACCTCCTTGAGTCTCGGTACTGACTTGATCTCGGCTAGTCCTGCTCTTGGAACTGACAATGGCGGACTAACAACAGCCCTATAGTCCCAAATTTTCAGTAATGTTTTGAGAGATGGATATAATTCAAAACACATTTCTAAGCGACGAAGTATAAAAATATTTGCCCCATCATTTGAAGATTGCATGCTTGGATTCCAACGATGCCAAAGGCATCTTTCGCCGGGAGCCAGGAGATGTCTTCTCTCCCCGTCAGTCACATGTGCCACATGTGCTTGGCTGGCTTCAAGTCTTTTGGGGAAAGTATTGTGTTAGCCTTCATCTATTCATTTGGTAGCTGTTGTATGATTGAGAAGAGCTGGCCGGTGGGTTGGAATTAGCAGGAGTAAATGGAGAGGGCATGCACTTTTGTTCTTATAACAACCTTGACACTGAAACTTGCTCCTTAAATGTGCATAACTTTGGACTAAATTACATGCATATAAACAGAGATTGTCTACCTAACACCCAGTTTAGGGTATATATAAATTCATTCACACTAGTAAAAATTTGCATGTAAACATAGGTGCTGTTTAGAACTTTAATAGGACTGGAAGTCTGTCATTCACAGTGTTTTTTTTTTTTTAAGTTTTTTCTTTAGTTTTTTGGCATAGGGATCTTAATGAGGGTACAAATATCAATAACTTAAAATGGTTAAAATAATAATAATAATAATAATAATAAAATTGCAGGATCACGTTTTTCCTCCTTGCATTCACAGATCACACACAAATACATTTGCTTGCATACATCATTGCCTAAACTTTTTAAAAGAGCATTATTATACCGGTGCCCACAAGGCTGTGCAAAAAAAAGGGAAGACCTCCACATCCAAACCTCTAAAACTTCAGTTCACATTTCCCCCTATCCCCCAATCCTCCCCTCTCACCCAGAACGAGTTTTGCCAACCCTTATACTATACTACAAAATAGCACCATTATATAGTGGGTAGAGTTCTTATATTGTTCTGTTATATAACAGCATGACGTATGACAGTAAAATAAGGAATGAACAAAAAAAAAAGGTGGTTAACATAAATAGGATTATTGAATACAGAGACGACTAGATGGACGAGAGTGTGGATTTGTGGATTTGGAAAGAAGATTCAAAGGAACATCGAATTTCGAAAAGCAGCAGTCCGCTGGATTAGAACAATGTTCCAGAAGGACGTTGGACTCTGTGTGGAGAGCCTGTGTGGATCATCAGAGATGCTGAAATAGTGGTGTTATGGTCTTGATAAACAGGGATGGACAAATCTTACATTCATGGGTTTGTCCATAATTGGTGTGTTTTCCAGTCCCAGACTGCTAACATATTGTAATCATAGGTCGTGAACTAGCTAGTTAAGAGTAAAAGTAACGGATGACGTTTATTGTTATGATAATTATTATTACTTATGTAGCAAGTTGTTGATTGACCTTTTGGCTGTGAGCTAAATACTTCTTTGAAAAATACTTGATACTTTGAATCAAGTCATAGGTTGAATGGTCAGGAGGGTGATGGCTTTGGGTCAAATCTTTTGCTTCACAAACAGTAAAAACAAAAATACATGGTGCCTTTACTCGAAATGTGAGTAGTGCAGCAGGTGGTCATGTTTTTTTGCTAGCTCTGAGGTTCATCACAACATGTTTTTTTTTTTTTTTTTAATGCTTGTTTTGTGGTAGCTAATAAGAAAACACATTTTATTTTCCTGTTTTGGGTAACTATGATTTAAAACAAATGCAAAGTCAGATTACTGAGTGCCCAGTGTGGGCATGGTGGCTCTGTGTGTTAAGGCTCTTCGCTACTGATTGGAAGGTCGGGAGTTCCAGCCCCAGCTCCGCAAGTTGGACCCTTAAGCAAGGCCCTCAACCCTGTCTGCTCCAGAGGTGCTGTAAAAATAGCTGACTCTGCACTCTGTCCCTGAGCCTACAGTGCAGTAATGTATATGTGATGAATAAAGGCTAAACATACTGATTTGTCCACCCCTGTACTGTATCTTTAGCAAACTGTTGTTGGTCGTGTGAAGTGTGTGAAGTTTCGCTAGACTTGACGCGCATCCTTTATATAATATTGACAGACTTACTGTGTAAAAAGATAGTAACTCTTGTATGTGGTGTACATGCTTTGGTGAAAATGTTGGCTTTTTTAAATTTATTTATTTATTTTAAACCAACCATGCAGAGTCTGATAGTATTATAACTGGAAGCAAGAACGCTTCCTGAAGATGAAGTTGATCTCAGAGTTCAGAGTTGCCATCCCATAGACTTCTATAACCTTTGCACGAGGTTTCTATTACTCCTTTTTAATATAATATGTAAAGACATCGTCCTGCTTAGCCATGTCCTCATCCTGCAAACGAACACCATCTGCTTTTAACAATATTCTGTCTAAACAGCTCTTGAATCATTCTGATTAAGCTCTTGTTTTTGTTCAAAACAAAACAAAGATATTTCTCATCAGTGCTAGAGCTTGAGTACTGTCTTCGACTAATCAGAAATAGTGCTGAAATTCTGCCAGTTTGCATTTTGCACTGGATTGCAGCAATCTGGAATTAATTGCGAAGGCATGTCTGTGTGTTTATGTGTGTATATGCGGGAGGGACCGGTGCAACGTTCATTTCACCCATGACAAAGAAAAAAAAGAAAAAAAAAAAAAAAAAACGCCTTCACCTGTCCTCTCCTCGCCTCGCCTCTCCAGTGACCCACTGGCTCTATCCCACCCATCAGGAAGTGATGCCTCTAAACAGTTTGGGTCAATTAATGTTTCCAGTGGCTCTCTTATACAGGAGGTTTCACTGCCATATGATGTAGCAGTCGCTGTTATATGTTACTATATTAATTTTGCTGTTTGGACAGACGTTGTCCCTCACCGGTGTGGAATGGTGCAGTGTCTAGAATAGTCAAGTTGTACAGGGTTTATGTACATAGAGCTGGTCCATAATCCACTTTCTCTTTTGTTTGTTTGGTTGGTTGGTTGGTTGGTTGGTTGGATGGATTTTTTTTCTTTCTTTTTTTTTTTTTGCTTTTCTCTTTTTTTTCTTTCTTTTTATTTTGCTGTTAGAGTGAACCACTCTTCTCGTCTTGGCACTGTCCATTAGTTCCCCTCATCCTTCTCTTAACTACATCCGATAGTTCCTCCCCCCGGAGTTCCCTCGGCTCGAGTTCTTCTGATGAACCTCCTGAAATGCAAAAGAGACAGCGACGTGAGCTTCATAAGGAAGAAATGAAAAAAAAAAAAAAAAACACCACTATGCGGCATGCTCTTCTAGGAAAGTAAATAACGATTACTCTGGTATAATGTTACCACCCCGAAGTTAGTTATTTTCCTCTAACACTAAATCCCAAAGTGTTTGATTCCTTCTGTAGCAGCAGTTTATCAATATATGAATTATATTACAAATGACACATCATACTTTGTTTTTATATATTCTTATCCAATTACAGTTCCTGTTATCACTTACGTTTTAGCAGCTATAAACAGACGTTCCCTCACCATCCTCTCTTTTTTCTCTCTCTTAAAAAACAAGAAAACGCAGCTTGTCACATTACTGTGAAAGTGTAAAGGCTTTACAAAGCAAGCACTGACACTAGAGACTCCTTCCACAAATATTACACATTAGATAGAGGAACAAAAGAAATCACCATATCAACCTTATTTTTCTTTGTTTAGCAACACTACCAAGTTCTCGTATCAAAGGAAATTCAATCGGCACGGAGAAATCGACAGCGCTGTGGTGTAATGTGGCACGTAACACGTGTTTCCAATGAACGAGTTACAGCCTGTCATCTCCTCATACAGGAGAGGAGAAACACAACCTCCTTCTTTACTCAACGCTCCTCGGTGCTGGGAGGGACGTATGTAAAATTTATGAAGTGTAGAGCCGCATGTGAGCCTTGTGCAGAAATAAGTGAGCTTGCTGTACGTGACATATGGGAACACCACGAAACTGAGAGAGAGCGAGAGAGAGAGAAAGAGTGCAGGTCTACCACAAAAACCACTTAGCCACGTCTCCTGTTAATGGTTTCCTTTTTTATATGGGGCTCTAAAAGCATGCAAGCAAACATTTAAAGGGGAATTTGCCTTTTTTTTTTTTTTTTTTTCATTTTTGAAAATGAGAGTTCTTTAGATAAATGAAGGGGTTAATTCACAATGGTGTTAACAGCAATCAAAGGGCTGGGGTCTTTAAACCTTTCAACCCTGGGCAATTTGTTGCTAAAATGGCTTACAATATTCACCATTTGGGCTTCTTGTCTTTAGTTCAATGCTGGTTGCCAAGGCCCACCCATTACAGGACCCAATGCACACAAACATATACACGTTCAGGTTCAGAAACCGAGGATATCAATGGAAAGTGTTTTTGGGAGGTGAGATGAAAACGGAGAACCCAGAGGAAACCTACTGATGTAACCTGAGCTCAGGTTCAAACCAGGAACCTGGGAAAGTTGGGGCACCAGTGTTACTGTTGCATACTCCTCCAAAACACATTAAATACAGTTCTACAAAAAAAAAAAAAAATAGCTGAAAGTGTTTGCATATAAACTATATCCATCAATTTCAATTCAAGCCTAGAAGTGTTGGATGAAATGAAGCAGAACGGCCCAAATTCCACAACATACTACAGTAGATCGCTGCGATTGAGGAAGTTGTGGCTCTGATACTTAAACAATTCAAAATGAATGGGGATCTGGGTAGTGTGATATCGTATTGAGCGTTCCCTACTGTGTTTTACTGATACATTGCATAAAGTAAAGTTAACACATATTGGTCGCATACCAATCTACTCCTGCTGCAGACTTCTATTCTGTATTACTTTGTGTTAATGCATAAAAATCGCTTTTAATTTTTAACATTAAAGTGAACTAAATAAAATGGGGCAGCAACATTTCAGAAGAATAAACATTATTCCTCAATTATGTTAGAAAAACTTCCTTTTTTATTTGGCCAAAGTATCAGGATGTCAAGAAGGTCAAAAAGTTCAACTGTTTCACTGCGTAAGCTGGAGAAAGAGTTTTTCAAATGAATGCACATGCCAATTTGTTCACATGGTCCCTGCATGTCTATAGCCCAGTTACATAGAGTTGTAAGAACAATAATATCCAGATTTACAACCATTTAAGAATTATAGACATTATGGATGACTTCGCTGGTAATTTGGACATGAAATCAATCAGATATGTTAAATTTTTCATATCTAGACTTTTTATCAGACCCATGGTTACTAAATGTCAAGAAATGTTAGTCTGAATATTTAAAACTAAAATTTTTTTTGGACCATTTATCTTCCTTCCCACCCCCAAGTTTTCACAGTTAATTATTCTTGAAAAGTTAATTGATTTTCCCTTTAAACAGAGATATATGTATATACATAGACAAGCTCTTTGTTCTCTTCTTTTTTTTTTTTTTTTTTAAATATAATAAAAAAATGAAGAAAAAAAATACGTACCTTACATGGTGTATGACTGTGACCAGAAGATATAGGTTTCTGTAAAAAGCAGAGAAAATTACAAACATCTAGAACCTTTGAAATCCCAAAAGCATTAAATGACTAGAAAACTGCCTAGCTATATACTGTAGGACCTTTATTAATCCTGGAGGTATATGTACTGTAAATAAACGAAATACAGTATATGATTTATAATATATAAATTACTCCTATTATATTTACAAATTATTATTGTTTAAAAAATATAGATTTGTTTTTTAACATTTGATTGCTGGGACCCGCCGATCTGAAGCTCACCTTTGGCGTTTTGGGCGTGTCTGTGTGCCGTTGCTCTCGTACCGATCGTGGCGCTTTACCAGGTTTGACTGGTGCGCAGTACATCTCAAGTCGTTTCAGCTCACAGCTCTGGAAGCAGCATTCATCTACGATGCCACGGTTGTGCAAGCGCCGTGAGTTGGGGCCGTAGCCTGTTGGCTTGCCTGTGGTGCAGACAGGAGGAAAAACAAAACAAAAAAAAAAGAGTACAGAATGACTCTGAATCAAACTCCATGTGACTTAGTGGATGGTCAGTTTGTTGCCCGGATTCTGAAGTTGGCTTTTGTGTTTCGGACTGAAAACAACACTGAAATTTCAACGTTCCCGGATGATAACTGTACGAAGCTTAGCAACAAATTTGACGTCTTCTATGAGCCAGATGGAACTCTCAAACATTTGGACCAGTCTATACAAAATCACTGATGGAAACGGTACCAGAGAGAAATTGAGTTGATTAAGGAGAATAGAAGCATGGTGATGTATCAGTGAGGAAACAATGTACATGAACCTTTATTATGTTCCATGCTTTTAAGAATGTTTTGTTCCGCCTTTAGTCCTTGCTGCTATAGGAACATAATCAACAATAGGGTGGGATGAACCGAAGTGATTATTTTTCTATAACAACATGACCTGAAGTGTTGTATTTCTCTTATGAAAGAAGTCATGCACCAAAGTACAATTTTAATACATTTCTAAAAAAAGCGTTGTTTTCTATAGAAATGCATTTTTAAAAAAAATCTATATAAAGCTGTCAACCTTTGTCAAAACCAAGAATTCAGCCATGTTGTGGTGTAATAAATATTGTTTATTTCATACCAAGTGACATTCAAAAATACTGAACTTTTTAGTAGTCAATAGTGGCTGATTAAAAGTCCCCGAACCATTACGCGGAAGAACGTTGAAAGATACCTGTTTTATTTTGGATGGTTTTCCTCACTCACTTACTCATCGTCTATACCGCTTTATCTTGTGTACAGGGTTGCGGGGGTCCTGGAGCCTATCACAGGAGACTTGGGGCACAAGGCGAGGGGTACACCCTGGACTATGGGAAATTTGCACATGGCAATTAAAAGACTGCAAGTCTTTGGATGGTGGGAGGAAGCCAAAGTACCTGGAAGAAACCCACCAAGCACGAGGAGAACATACAAACTCCCGAGGTGGGAATCGAGCCTGGACCCTGCAGGAGCTCAGCGACAGCAAGCCACTAAGCCACCATGCTGCCTTGGTTTTTCCAGATAATGTTAATAACTATATGATTATTTGGAAGTTTATTCAATACTTTTTCTACGTTTACCTTCCTCCTTTTTATCTCCATCTACATTTTGCACATTAACTAATCCTACACTTTGCATGAAAAGCGATCGACATGTCATTTCAGACTTATGAAGAGTTAATATCCGTCTTTGCTGTTTGCGCTTTGTAAACTGGCAAATAAATCCATCATTGGACCGATTCCACCTAATCGTGTCCAACTTCCTGGTTTTTATTATTTCTGCTGCACTTTGCTTTGTAATTCTTTCTGTTATGGAGTTCTTGGTTGAATTTTAATTCTGTTTGCACTACAATGTTTGTATCAGAGATGTGGCATCTCTTAAATTTAATAAATTTTTATTTGCATACTTGCTTGTTTGAAAAATAGACTTGCGACAAGAAGCTGCGGTAAAGAAATCCAGAGACAGATCGCTAACAGTGGTCCCTAAATCCTAATTTATGCATCTAATTTATTTAGTGGCCTACAGTGATGTGAGCATCTATACTTGTGTGATGGTACAGTATGTCTGTGTCGCTCTGCAGTTACACCCGCCAAAACGTTAGTTGGTGTTGGGGTCTCTATGCCACTGTGCTATGAGTCTCTTCACCACTCTGTGGACTCACACAATGGTGAATGAAACTGAGTTGATCTTGTTAAAGTTGGAGCTAGACACTGTTGAAATGCGATGCTACCAGACAGACCAACAACAGTCACTGTAGCCTTCATCAACGTGATGCATAGTTGGATTTCTGGGGAGGTGCACGTCAGACGCCATAGGGTACAATGTAGGGTACACAAGCCCTATGGCATACCCTTGATGCAGAAGCATAAATCAGCATTAGGATTAATCAATGAGGAACTTGAAATAGATCTCATGCTCTTCTGGACCAGGATGAGCAACAGGACAACAGTTAGGATTACTAAGCAGAGGTCCATATGAGATTAAGCACTAAAGCATGAACCTCACAGAAAACTAAAACTAAGGCCAAGGAAATTTGTTTCCAGTATTAATTGCTTTCAGACATGAGGCTCTACTAAAGTAATTAAGGATGGATCGACGGATCACGGCCAATATTCAGCTTCTGAACCATTCATAGTACCGCATGAAAAGCGTCCACTCTATCATCTGGAAATAATGAGCTTGACTCCTGGATGAGTCTAGGGATCAGATTGGCAGTGCCCCCAGTGGGTGGTTGGGTGTCATACCTGCACTCTCACACCACTCACAGTGACCCTGGCAAATCATGACCATCTACAAGCATGTGAAAGTGGGAGGATAGCGCTATCCTCTGCGTAGCGATGCTTGAGTAGCAGGATGGCATCACATGTCTCTGAGGATGCATGTGATAGCCGTTGATCTCGCAGTTTGAAGGACATCGCCTCATTTTCAGTGGAATATTTTTACATACTGTACATAAAACTTGTGCAGTTTTGCCGATTTTTAATATTCGATGTTTTATTATGGACCATTATTACAAATAGGTTTTATTTTAAAGAAAAGTTACAAAATCCTTGCAGATGCTGCCAATTATAGTTCTTAGAAAGGAAGAAAATTGGAATTGGACAAAACTGAAATCAACTGGTCAGGTCAGTTTTTCTTTTTTTCTTTTATCTGCCTGAGTGGTATGGTGGTGTAGTTGTTCGCACTGTATCTCGCCTTGCATCTCCAGGGTCCGGGTTCGATTCGATTGCTTGGTGGGTGGCCTCCGGGTACTCTGGTTTCCTCCCACAGTACAAAGACCTGCTAATTGGTGTTCCTAAATTGCCCGTAGTGTGTGTGCCACGCAATGGATTGGCACCCTGTCTAGGGTGTACCCTGCTTTGTGCCCTAAGTCTCCTTAGACCCCCTGCGACCCTGTATACAGGATAAAGCGGTAATGAGTGAGTTTTATCTGCATTGGTCAAGAAAACTGCAATCAGTGCGTCGCTAACGAAAATGTAAATTCTGATGTACTAATGATTCGACTCTGTAACAGACGCTAGTGTACAGTATATGGATTATAATACACTCTCTAGGAACATGAAAGAGCTTAATCATAAAATATTAATGACTATCAACTTCACAAGGATATCGGATGAAGGGTGTCGTCATGGATATCAGATAGAACGGTACAAGACCAGCTAGAAATAGTTAGGAAATCTTTAAGTACTGTTATGTATCAGGTCCATTAAGGTGTCTGAATGATGCAGAAGCTATTTGTTCTCTATTTGCCCCATTCCAATCTACACACACACATAATCACACACACATGCACTAAATCCCAATCTCCTCCTTCCGATGGCCTTTATAAAGTCTGCCGGTCTCCACTAATGATCCCCTGCTCACTTAGAGCAATACAGCTCTGATAGGCTTTTCCCTGTTACCAAATAAAATAATAATAATTTAATATGGCATTTACAAGAAGGAAATGCCTTTCCCTTTCAGAGTTAATAGCTCTTGGCTCACCTGGTTGCCAGTGCTGACAGAGTGTATTAACTTCTGCTTTGGATTTGCTCCACACTGACAACAGTGCTTTGGGAAGAAAGGGGCTCTCATTAAGAATCATATGCATCCCTGCAGACCGCCGAGCCCATGGTTGCACGCTACATCCGAGGTGTGTCAGTGTATCGGCGAATGAATGAATGAAAGGAAACGAATTTTTATGACATCTTATATAGCACGTAATGTTTATTTATCATTTAAAGCTTCTTTTAAGGTATGGCATCAAAAATAGTCCAATGGATTTTGGGGAACTAAAAAAAACAGCCAAACAATTAAAAATACACCCACGATTAATGTTAAGAAATGTAGTCAAGTACAATATGTATCTTCTTGCATGTTTTGCTCCATGGCAAAGTCTTCAGGTGGAAGTACTGTAGTCACAAGCTGTATTTTTATCTCATAAAAATTCAGGAATAAGTGTGAAAACACTTTTTACAGCTGCTGTAGCCAAAGTGACAATGGGAACTGACTATAAATTGATTCTAACAAAATATAAACATATATTATCAAAACTAATTGTTGGGGTATAAGAGGAATTAAACACTTGTTGTGTTGATTCCTTTAACAACAGTTATTTACACCAATCAGCTATAACATTATTACCACTGCCAAGGGACGTGAACAACATTGTTCACCAACGATGTACCAGCAAACTGGGAACCCAAGACGAACCAGAACACCCAGTGCAGTACAGCTTGGCATACAGCCTAAGGCCGCTGACCCAACCTCCAGACTCCCCAGATCCATATCGGATCGAGCAGCCGCGAGATGAACCATGGAGACCACACCATATAACTCACAGCACCCAAAGGATCTGCTGCCAACATCCTGCTTCCAGACAGCTCAGCACAGCCCAAGAGGTCACGTGGAGTCAAGCCAGAGCTGCCCCAGTAGTACAAGGGGTGCCCAAAACCATTATAGTTATGTTTTTAGTGTCACGGCTGATTGGTGTATTCTTTACTTATGTATGGAGAAATGGTATAACAGGGCTTTACATCGTAAGACAGTTACAAAAAAAAAAAAATAATAAAAAAACACGGGGCTACAAACTTGCATTGAAATGTTCCTAGCTCGTTCTCTTCTCACTGGTCCAGAGCCTTGGCTCCACCCCCTTGCCTTGCTGTTTGTTGTAAAAAAAAAATTTGTGATTTTGTGTTTAGTTGCTAGCTGTGTTTCTATTTCCTCAGTTTCTCTTTATAAGCATGTGCTTCTCTATAATTAGGTGAATATTTTTGTCTTTGACCTTTTTTTATCGTTATAAAAAAAAAAAAAAAAAAAAAGAACTGAGACCATAAAACCATGCAACCGCTTGGCTTAGAGCCCCAAACGACCCTATTTAAGGATTTTTATATATATATATATATATATATATATATAGAGAGAGAGAGAGAGAGAGAGAGAGATTGAAAAACAAAATAAAAATGTAAAAAAATTAAACAAAAAAATTCTCTGTTCTCAGTGAAGATGCTGTTTGCGTGCGAAAGAAGGAGACTTCAAGCCCAAGCTTGT
Organism: Platyallabes tihoni; assembly: GCA_030068045.1. Lineage (NCBI taxonomy): Eukaryota > Metazoa > Chordata > Actinopteri > Siluriformes > Clariidae > Platyallabes > Platyallabes tihoni. Next base: position 2,931,917 of record JAQQZS010000004.1, on the reverse strand, counting down.
GATTACACATTCGCACAGGTTGTCAGAAGACAGCAGATTTGCTTTCTGGATGATTTTCCAAACATTAAAAAAAAAAAAAGAAAGAAAGGCCTCTCAAATTAACATCCGCTGTTTTTCCCTGCCATTGCTGAAGCATCATAAACAAAAACGAGTAAACAAGCTTTTATGCTTATAATCATAGTCAATTGAAGTAATGACACACAATATGGTTGGATTGAGCTGTTTTGATGTTTTTCTTGTTTTCAGCTGCCGACATGTGGGCCATATTAGACTTCTTTTGTGTGTGTGTTCCTTTCACTTTTTTCTTTTTTTTTTATTGACCCAAGATTTAAATTTCTTTTTAGTAGGATCCTCGTATGGATCGCACGCTGCTTGATTGAATAAGGCTGGGACGTCGACTCAGCGATAGATGTGAAACATGGAGAACTGAGTCAGTTGTTCAGTAGATCGCTTTCTAATGAGTTACAGCTTACACACTGAGTGTAAGCAGAGGGTTCTTCAAAGGTTATGAGGATCGACTGGATACTTAAAGGTTCTTTTAGCTAATGCTAACAACCTTAGCATTAATTTAGTCATGGATGATTTCAGACCCTAAAATTAAGGAGTTTTTGGTTGCTCCTTTTTAAGGATGCTTTAAACTTTTTAGATATAGTTCCAAGTAGAACCCTTAATTATGCAAGAAAATCTTATGGAACCCTTGAATTATGGGGAAAAAAAAAACATTAAAGTACCTAATGAAAGGTATTAACAAGCTCCAAAATTGGAACAAACTCCAAATTCTTCAAGTCTCCTAAAAGAGTTCTAATTGGAAATAAAGATAATAAAACACTCCATTCTGGGTTTCTACATAAACACTTTAAGGATTCATCTTAAAGAACCAAAGAGTCCATAGATAGCCCATAAGAAACAATGGGTGTATGTGGTTCAAGCTCAAAGTTACTGATAATCATTTTCTTCTTAATACATTTTGGTACTGTACCTTTTCTTCAAGGGTTTCTTCAAAACTTCCAGGGTTCGATGGTTCTTAAGTCTCCTACAATGGTTCTATTTGGAGGCAGAGGTAAGGAAACACTCTGTTTTGGGTTTCTATAGAGTATTTTAAGGGTTCCTCATAAATAGTAAAAGAGTACAAAGAAACAATGAGAAACCGTTCAGGGATGTGGTAGAAACGTCAGCTTACTGCTAATAACTGCTTCCTAATAATTACTTACTACTAATTAATTACTTAATACTAATCGTTAACCAACCCTTGAAGACTGAATCAAGTACCAAGATGGTATCTCTATGTAAAATGCCTGACATGTTCTACTTTAGACATAAAGGACATTTTACTTTATTTCTACATATATTAAAGGGATAATTTTGTGGTCCAAAGTACAAATTATGGCTATTTTTCTTTTAACAATTATAACCGCTCACCAGAGGTTTAAATCGTCCACCTTCTTAGTTAAACCTACTTAGTACTCTTCTACTCTTCAGGGAATCCTTAAGAATACTATGTAGAACCCCAAAATCAAGTGTTTCCACATCCCTGTCTTAAGTAGATCCCTTCAAGGAGACAAAAGAAGCTTTGAACCCCTAAAGAATCCCTTTGGAAGAACCCTTAAAAAGCACCCAAAGTGTTAAGGAGAAAGTAATTAACAATAACTTGGAGTTTCTACCACACACCCCAATGGTTCTTCATGGGTTCTGTAAAAATAGGCTGAATTTGAAATTGCTGGTTGGTTGCTGAAAGGACAATATATTGAATACAGTGATCCCTTAAGTAGTCAAGTATTAAAAGTATACTTGCTAGGATGAGAAATTAGCTTTACATGGCGTTAAACAAACAACGTTCTTGAGTTGTGGATTCTGATTGGGTGGTGAGAAGGTGGTGATTCATTTTCTCTGACAACAGATACAAATCAGATGTTAATATACAGTAATCATTTCAACATACACAGTAAAAAAAAAACGTGTAATCATATAACAAAATTTTCTATGAGGAGGTGATGTTTATATTTATCATTAATTAGAGTTCTTGGTTGTGTATCTAACTGGTTTAGTAAAGTGCGTAAGTTCTTCATGAGTGTTTTACAGCATCCAGCAGAGTAAGGCTGGCTTTCGTATCATTTGAACCTTTGAAAAAGTTTAAACCTTTAATCACCAATATCAAATATACATTAGTGTTTCTCAACACAGGCCCACTAGGACCATCACCTGACACATTCTGGTCTAACTCATCCAGTAATGTCTCCCAACGTTGTAATGTTGTCTCGCTTATTAGCTAAAGTCTTAAATCTGATGAGTTGTAATGACAGAAACTACCACAATGTGACGCTTCTGTAGATGAATCACTGCTGTAGATGAGGCCCTTCTACATAAGAGAGCTGAAACACTAGCGCTGAGATCCACACTGGAGTTCCAGATGTGTTGGGTTTGCTGATTCATTGTAACCAGTGTAGCAGTCAATCAATGGCATCTGTTAGAGGTGGTTTGTGTTCCACTCCAAGAACACTGAGCAGCTTAAGAAGATATGCGCAGGCTTTCAGTCTTCCAGATTTGTGGCGCTCGCGTGCAGCCGACCTACAAGGCGATTTGGCTTCGGCTGAACTCGTCAGACGTTTTCTGTACATCTTGTGAAATCCGCTCCATCGACGACGCGTTTTTATACGATCCCTTCCCCGAGCGAGCCAACGTGCAGTAGCCTGAACTTTCAGCTGACTGTGCACCGCTCCAACAGCTCCAGGGAACTCGGCAGGTCTTCCAGAGTGATACTTTTGGGAGCTACATTTTACTGCCTCACTGTGGTTGATATTAAAAAAAATAATAATAAAATTAAAAGCAAACATTCTAGACTCCAGGAGCAGTCATGAGCACACTGATCACTGAGTGTCAGAGTGTTTACGGAGCACTGGGGACCACAACCTCTGGAAACAACCTCATCACAGGCATGATAAACATCTCCAGCCAAACCAAATTCTTCGCACTTTCTGTTGGCTGAGCATTTGTTATGGAGTTCAAGTCTTATAGGGTGACTCTTGGCAGAGAAGACGTAAAGCTTCCCGTGAAACGGTGCCACGCAAATTCTTGGCAAGACACACCTTTGGGGGTAAAGAGTGTTTAAGTTGCATACATGCATAGATATAAATCATAGTATTGCATAACCCTAAAGTACAAAATCTCTGAAACACCTCTGTGTTTTTGCTCTTCGTTTTGTTCGTCATTGGAAAAGCAACACCTTTCATCATGGCACTGAAATGCACCCAGGAGACCTTTATGTGCACATTCTGGGTGAGTCCAGCAAGGTAGAACATCCTAATCATCCTGTAATCCCTCATAATCCTTTGCTGCTCTGGGATCAGAGCCGAATCTCTCTCTCTCTCTCTCTCTGTGTAAAGTTTGTTGATTTGCTGCTGCTACAGCTGCTTCCAATGATTAGCACGCAATCCTCAAAAAAAAAAGCTACACGTCACTGCTTACTTTTTATACGTACTCTCATCTCAACAGTTACCTTCAGCTCACTAATGATCATGCCTTAGTACTTTTTTTTCATTTTTTTAATTTATTTTATTTTCCTTGCCAGATAAAGATTTTATAATCTCATTTACAGCAAAAAAAAAAAAAAAAATAGAGATTTCCACACATTAATCCGTTTCTGGAAAAGAAAAGAAAGAAAAAAAATGGGAATGCATCATTATCCGTGTACCGCAAGTTCAGTGAAGGAAATCTCATGAAGGTATTATACATTATGAATCTGTTGCCTTTTGCAGGAAACATTTCAGACTTTCTGTGCTTGCGTCATTAATATTGTGCTGGCAAAGAAACCAAAAACCCAAGAGCTTTTACGTACAGTAGCACACTCAAGCCTCTGGCTAGTGCTAACCTACACTTGTTTTTACCCGATTGTATGTAATCATTTCCAATTTTAGACTATAGACACATTAACCATTTAAAACACTTACGAACCATTAAAGGCTCCATGTACAACCCTACAACTTGGTACTTGGTACTTAAGTAATAGAAAGTTTTGGAAGGGTTCACTAGATAATGTTTTGCTTCAAGAAACCAAGCAGCAGCTCCGGATCAAGCCTATTTTTAAAGTGTCCTAAATTATCCAGTGATTTGTGATAGAACTGATAAGGAACCATTGGGGAACATTGGAGTTACTCCAAGTTAATGCTACGTACTTTCTAACAGGTGCTTTTTCTTTGATGGCTCTTCCCTGAAGGTCAGCTTCGTAAGTCTCATACACTGGTTCTATGTAGAGGCAAAGATAAGGAATTTCTCTGTTTTGGGGTTCTACGTAATATTTTTCTAAGAGTAGAAGAATCAAAGCGTGCACAGGGTACCAAAATGGTTTAACTGTGACAGTGTCAGGTGTAAACCTCTAGTGAGAAGTTGTAAGTGTTAAGAAGACAAACAATGATGAATTACACACACTCACCCAGTCAATACTTACACATTTTTAACTGGCCTTGGTGCACTCTTAAGGGTTTTTTTAAAGGTTCATTGGGAAATTTAAGGTTTCTTAGCCTCCTAAAATGGTCCAACATGGTTATAGTGATAGATAAACACTCTCCCATGGGATTCAACACAGAACCTTTAAAGATAGAGATCAGCCGGTATGGCTGCAGGCTTTCATTACAACCACCCTGGAGGTAGGCTTGATAGTTGATTGGACACTGAGGTGAACTGATTAAACAAGTGGAATCGGATGTGTTTTCCCATTTGCTCTGTTTACTCGAATCCACACAATGGGCCACATATTCCCATGTTTTTAATGGGATTTAATAGAACATTAAAGTTGAAAACATTAGATTAAATGCATCTAATCATGTTGTTAATTTGATTCTTTACCTTGGGAAATCTTCTTTACTCTGAAATTGAAGTTCTGTCTTGTTTATGTACACCAAAAATAAACAGTTGCTTATCGATTTGTTGGTTGCTGAAACCTTGTCGACTTGAGCACTTTTTTGCCAGATCTTTTTTCCTTTCATTCTACTTCCCAGCATGTCCAGAATCTACATTGGCTAGGATTTCCTGGATCAGGGGTTCAAGGAGAACAAATGGGTAATTAATTGTGAAATTGATGTAGGTATTGACCACAAGTAAATGAGCACGGTATTGCTCTCAGTGCATCCAATTTCAGCCTGTACTTCAACTTGGAATTATTTGTTGGAGTAACTTGGCGTATTTCTTTGCAACAGCACTTCCATCTAAACAGAGAATTTGGCCGATGTGTACAGTCTTCTAGAAAGTGAGCCGCATTTCCTCTTAGCGATCCGTTCACATCGCTTCACAACACAAATTATTTATCGCGTCTTACATTATAAACCTCTCCAGAGCATCTGTTTGAAGGGGGGAACACCTTGTGCCTTCACGTTCACCGCAAGGGCTTCATCTCAGAGCATGATTTACTGTAAGTATCATAAGATAAGCGAAAGGGTTATACCGGGGTGCTTTGTGTTCTCGAGCTGAAAAGTGCAAAGCTGGTTTTCTCTTTCCTTTCTCTTTGACTGAGCTTCCTTCAGAACTGGATTCCATACACCACTTTTTACGGTATGGGGAACAAGAAGTAACTTGACAATTTAACCAAGCAGAATACCAGATACATATAGCATATAGCACATTGCTTTTACACACCATGGTTTGGTTATAGTGAGACACGTTTTGAAATGGAACCAGGGTTAGTTCTCTGAAGGACTCCTGGGTTTGAAAAGATCTTTGACACTTTGTGTAAAGGAACCGAACTTTCGAAGCAAAACGGCCGCAAAACACGAAAAGTGTGAAATGACCTAGAACTAAACTCTGGATGAAAAGGTTTAGTTTAACAGAAAAAAAAGTCAAATTATATGAGTCATTATTAGCGACGTGGCACGTCTGTTCAAGATGGCTGCGGTGGCTCAGTGGTTATGGGTCTGTGGTAGTGACCAGAAGGTTATGAGTTCAAATCCCACAAGTGCCAGAAGTTCTCTCCTGGCTTGCTTTGGAAAATGCTGCCTGCTAAAAGAAAATCGAAGTCTATAATCTAACATTCAGATTAGCTGATTACTAAAATAATCTTTCCTGTGTAATAAAAATGAACATGCAGTGTCCTAATAATTTCCACTTAACAACTCAAACCTCTGAGTTTATTGCGCTCTACCCGGCCAGTCCTATTCCACTTTCAGCATGCGGTAATGATGCAACAGTTTCACAGAAAGTTCAGATTACCGTAAATGTGTTTGCTTTGGGCTCGATTCAGAGAAAAAACAAACCCTCGGTCACCGAAAGGCCATAAAGGATCTGGCCAACTCCTCTTTTTTTGACCACTGAACAGGCCCGTGGCTGTTGACAGGAAAAGTAACTTTCCGTCTCAGTTTGAGCTTCATTCAGGTTCGACTTACTTTTTACACAACGTGTGTGAAATTAATCTTTTCAGTGCCGGTGTATAGCCACTTGTCAGAGTGCAAAGCTATATGTCAGCGCGACGTTCACACCTCCTCAGCTCATTCCGCAAAGAAATTCCTCATCAACGGTGAACGACTCCTCAGAAAATTATTCATATTTGTTTTTTTATTATTGCTTTGTTACCCTCATGGTTTAGGGATTTGTTTTTTTTTTTTTATAGGTAAAATCATCTGTAAACATTTGCTTAAATATGGATCGACTTTGAAAGTGTGAATCAGTGATTTATCACACTTCTATATAACAATTCTTTTTTCGTTCTTTCCCTGATTTTGGGCCTTGTCTGATTACATTTCATTATGAAAATGAAAAATATGTGTGTTGTCCCGAAAACTTGTTGTCTTTTATTTTTCTACCAAAAATAAAGAGAAACATATTTTTTTGCTACGAACAGCACCCCCTGGGTGTAGTACCTACACAGAATCGTGAATTCTTAAACTTCTTAGTTTTTAGTTATTAGTTATCCTAGCACAAAACAAATTACATACATGTAGATTTCCTTACAATATGTTTATCGTACAGCTATGTAGCTAAAACACAACTGAACTAACAAACTAATCAGTGAGAAATTTCGTTGTTTGATTGATATTATGAAGTACTAACTTTAATGGCAGACTAACATTAACTATCTAGCTATTTACACACTCCAGAGGCAACTGCGATCTCTGCTGCTTCTTTCCACGCTTTATGTTGACTCGCACCAGTTGTTTGGATTTGTTCGCATTGTAATTAATTCATGTAGAACTGAGAAAAGCTAGATTAAATGATGCTTCTTGATTAAATTGGTTCAAAAATGATCAACATTTGCAACCCTGCCTTGTTTGTCGCTTATGTTGCTTGCTAACATGAACCTTCAGAATGAACCTCTGGACCTTGGTTGACTTGAGAACTAGAGAACAAATAGAACGTATGGTGCTTTTCTTTGTATAAGATATAATCGCTTAGTTTAATGCATATTCGACTGAACTAACAAACATTAACCTTTTGTCAGAGTATTTCTTTACAACAGCACTTGAATTAAGTACTTAACCGAGTTTGACTGAGGCACGTCCTGAAATATTGCTGTCATTGTAGATCACAACCTCAGATTTGTATAGTTCGCTTGTAGCCTCATACAGTAGCAACATTTTCACCTTATTCAGTGTGAGACCGCGGGTAACTGTTCACATCTCTTCACAAAACAAATTATTTATTGCGTCCTACTTAATAAACGTCTACAGGCTCCAGGCTGTCTCTTTGAAGGGAAGAACACCTCGTGCCTCCATGTTCTCCCCATAAAAAAGCCTTATTCATTTCAGTGCATGATTTAAGTATCTAAAAATAAGTAAAAGGGTTTTACAAGGGAGCTCCGTGTTCCCGGACTAAAGAATAACCAGCTATGATGGTGGGTTTCTCTTTCCTTTCTCTTTTAACTGAGTTTCTGCCAGTCGTTGCTGTGAATGTATCGATGCTGTGCTTCGTTACTCTGTCCGTCTCAGATCCTGATGGGTCACTCAGTGCACTTGAGATTGAGAGTCTCCAGAGAACTGTCGTGATGGCCGATTATTCGATATGTGTGCTCAAAGGTCAGCAAGTTGTCATTGATAAAATGCCAAAATTTGCTATTTCAATAGACTCACACTCTACTGATGTCATATTATGAATGAGACAGGTGGTTTATTTGTTTGCCGTAGGAAAATATAACTAAAAAAGAACATATATAAGACATATAATTACATAGTGTATTTTTGTATATTGGTATATCAGTAAGTGCTTTATTTTGTTTTCTTAGAAACACCATGCACAAGGCATGGAAAGAAATGTTCACACACATTCACACATTGGGAGGAAACCTGAGAACCCAGAAAAAAACCTGTGCACCCTATATACAAGAAGTGTTCAGGTCAAAGCAGGAATTTTGATTGTGCAGAATGACAGAATCCAGTTATGAGAGTTAAAAAAAACTCAGGACTGTATGGGGGACTGTATGGGGTAACTCTCAGCCTAGTTACTGTAACGTGCAAGTGGTGCTGTGGTTGTGCATTGTCCTGCAAAGGACATGAGTATGAGGTTGTGCATTGTCCTGCAAAAACAGAACGCCTCTGGTAATCAAAGCAGACTGTTCTTATTTATTTATTTATTTATTTTTTTGCATTAAAGATATGTAAGGGTAAAGTTCCTGGGAGGCCAGCGTTTCAGACATGAAGCAGGCAGTCCGATCACAGGAAAGCTTTCTATCTTGATGATATCCCAGCACTGTTGAAACACTGGCAATATCTAGCAATTTCATATTTTTGCACAATATTTACTAGTTGCCTCACGCAGCTACTTCAAAAAGAAATGTTTACTGTTTTCATCTTTCATCTCATGGACAATGCACTTGCACTACCTCAACTCATTATCACAGAGTATTGCATTGTGACACAATAGTTGCTCGTTTGCACATCTGCACATGCATTTTGTTGTCTTTTTATTGTCTTTTTGTATAGTTCTTTATTAGTTTTTGATGCTATGAAATTTCACCTTAAGAACCCACCTCCGGAGGGGATTCAGTTCCTATGCTGAGGTATGTACAGAAATTTTTACTGTAGAGTTTTTCCTCTCATAACTGTGTTCTGGGCTGCACAGTGGCGTAGTGGTCAGCACTGCCGCCTTGCACCTCCAGGTTCAGAGTTTGATTCCCACCCTGGGGTCTGTGTGCATGGAGTTTGCATGTTCTTGGTGGGTTTGCTCCAGGTACTCGAGTTTCCTCTCACAGTCCAAAGACAGGCATATTAGGTTAATTTGCGTTCCCAAATTGCGCATAGTGTGTGTGAGTGAGTGAGTGCCCTGAGATGTATTGGCACCCCATCCTGGCATACGCTGCAATCCTGTATGCAGGATTAAGCTGTATAGATGATGAGGCAGTGATAACTGTGTTCTGTTATTTTGCACAATCAGAGTCCTGGTTTGACTCGAACACCCATCGTATGTACTTATTTATGTATTACGTATTAATGTAGCCATTTCATAATTTTGATATCAGGTATCATTATATATCAGAAGGTATCGGTATCAGAAGCAAACGATGATTATTTTAACATCTTTATAGGAAACAAGTTAGTCAGCCTCTTTTTTTTTAATGTGAACTGAAGAACAGAAAAAAAAAGCTTGCATTTCTTTTATTTTAATTTATTTATGAGGAGAACATTAGCACTTCTGGCAGCTAGGTGGAGAAAGCAGAGGATGAGGATGATGAGGAGGAGGAGGAGCAGCGAAGGGAGCCTTTATGAATAAATAACAGAGTTGCACTTACTGAAGTAAAAGCCCCGGTCTCCGCACACAAACTGCAGCGTGTCCACAAGCTCCGCCCCGCACAGGGTCTCAGGCCCCGCCCTCGCCGCCAACGGCGTCAGCGCGAGCGCGCACAGCAGCAGCAGCCGGACAAGCGCGCGGCCGCGAGACACACAGTGCATGGTCCACTGCATCCCAAAGAGAGAGAGAGAGAGAGAGATTAAACTGAAACCCAGCCCAAGACAACAAAATCAATTATCACAAGCTCCAATATGGTATCAAAAGATAAGAAATAAAAAATAAATAAATCATGGAGAAAATGAAATGTTATTCAGCAGTGGAAAAAAAAGTTTTCTTCATTTTTTTTGATTATTTGTTTATGTTTATGCATACATTTATATCTTAATTTATTTATTCACCCCATCTTTTTTATTTTTTTTTTTTTAAAGATGCTGCCACCGGGTTCAATGCCAACATTACGCGCAGTCTCTTAGATCCGAGTATTCTCATGCAACCTAAATAATGCAAACATCATCTTCGTGTCTCCTCTTCGTAATGTCATTTATTTCATCTAAATTTTTATCTAACGCGATGGAGATCATAGATTAAATATCCAAAAAAAATAAAATAAAATAAATAACCGAACAGGAGCGGCGTTTTACGCATCGGGGTTTGTGCGCATATTCACGGCTCTCACGGATTCCGGCAGAACTTCATCAGAACTGATGCGCATTTTGCAAATCACTTTATTTATGCTTTTTTTTTTTTTTAATCCTAAAAAAGAAAACAGTAATAATGACGCGTCTGAAGTTTAACG
>JAQQZS010000004.1:2892593-2905184 GCA_030068045.1 Platyallabes tihoni | reverse complement strand
CTATTCTATCCAATTTAGGATTTCTGGACTAATAGAGACAAAATGATATACTCATGCTCAGTTTAAGATTATGATATAAAATCAAGTATTAAAAACAAGTAAGTAATTTTTAAAACAAGGCAAATTATCTATCATGAGTGAAAGTCAGATTTTAAATCATGGCAAGTGTCAGATAATTTGCAGTGCAGGAAGCCAGCTGGGAGCGGAGAAGTGAGATGATGTGGGAGAACTGAAGATTTTACACCTTCATTTGCCAGAAGGTTCTTGGGTAGTTCTAAGTCCCAGTTTGATTTGAAAGACCCTTGTAAAAAATAATCAATAGAACACACTGTCATTATTTTATTTACGTTAGTCAAGGTTAGTCTAGGCTAGTCTGTAGTTTATTACATTTTAAAACAACAGGCAAGATGCGTTGCTCCATAGGTAAAAGAAAATCTGATGGGATTTGATAAACTAAACTATTATTCATTACATAAAGTAAAGAAAAACAATGAACATGAAGAAAATAGCTCATTATTATTTAATGTGTGGAGTTTGCATGTTCTCTCCCCGTGCTTGGTGGGTTTCCTCCGGGAACTCCTGTTTCCTCCCACAGTCCAAAGACATGCAGATGAGGTTAATTGGCTTCCCATAATCACAGTCCCTATTAGGAAAAATAATTCTCTAAATGGAAGCTAATTGTCTGCAATTAGTTTCCATTTACTGTCACATAAAAATGGTAGAAAAAAAGGTAGACGCTGTTAGGCATGGCTTTATCTTCTAATGAGCTTATTTTGCTAATCAGCCTTATGCTAGGTATGAAGTATGAAGCCGATTGAATGCATAACAATAAGGAAAACAACTTTAATACATTTTAGATCTATACATTTTATAGTGGGCTTTACACTGCAAAAAGATACTAGAAGTAGCGTGTCTTATAGTTAGACCTGTGCTTTGGACAAGGGTGGATCTAGACTATTAGCATAAAGAGAGACAGACTGGGAGCGATTATTTTGTTAGCAAAACAAGCTTAGATTAAACATGAAACATTTTTGTTCTTTAAACCACAAACATTGCATGACTGTGTTAGCATTGCACAGCTAAGGTCGAGAGCTGTGATAGACAGGACTAAACCATTAGCTCAGCTTTGTTTCTTCTTTTCTGTTCTGCTCACTCGTGCCTTGTTAGACTTCCTTTCAGCTTAGCTAAGTGTAACAAAGTGGCTTCTGATCCACTCGTGAGACTCGGCTGATTGTTTTAAGCAGTCTGACCAGAAAACATGTTGCGAAAATGAGTCAGGCTGTGTATGCGATCATTATTTGAGAGTTCGCTCCACATAGGGGGCCAAGCATTTCATCTCGCGTCCAAAGGTGTGCTCAGATGGAAGCACTCAAGGTACGTTATGAGTCATAATGCGAGAGAGCGAGTTCGCGTGTTAATATTCAATGTTGCCTGAGAAACAGGGGGTCAATACAGTAAGCAAACACACACTCGGAGACAAAAACTCCTGACTGATGATCGTGCTCGCTTTCCGCATTAGAAGGTCTCCAGATTAACGTGGTTCTGATTCATGCTAATGAAGCTTGACTGGAAACCGGTGTAAGCGTTACATAAGAGACACAAAGACAGCCTGTGGATCTCGTTTTTGGTGAATCATGGTGTTAAATTTGAAATTGTTTAAAGACCTCTGGCCAAACTGCAGCCATGTTCGTAACATCTGCCCGCTTAATTTATAGACAGATGAGAATCTTGAAGACCAGAATTAAGCCGGGGGATAAATAATGTAGTTTGAAATCTGAATTCAGAATTAAGCAGCTTGACCTGTTCATGGAGACGAGGCAATGCCAATGTCAACTTGTACGGCCCAAAAAAGGATTTAACCAGGCTTTCACTGGGGTTTCACAAACGTCTTATGAGAAATGATTGTTTCCAATTGCTGTATGTATGGAAAAGTGAAAGCAGAGGGGAACGTTTTGGGATTCTGACCTGCCTGAAGTACAAATCGCAGATGAATCATGGCTTTGTGTGAAAGGTTGAGCTAATATTTGATTTTGCGAAAAGAGCAAACGCTAAATGTCAAACTGACACAAATGAAGTGAAACTAACTAATGCGCATAATAAGGCCTAGAACATAGTGGGGAAACCATATGACGCCATACCAAAGCATGCACCTCAACTCTGTTTTAAATTTCTAGCAGTATAAAATAATAGCGTCACACGACTCGGGACGTGCGACGGCTGTGCACATAGCATCGTCGCGACCGCATCTCAGCGTTTGAAGTTCAGTCATTACCGAAGCCGGCGGTGGGATCGGGGTTCTTCTCCCCGCTGCCTGGCACGAGGTAAGTGGGTGGGGTGCCTCTCTCTACCCGCTGTCTGGCAGTGTCCACGGAGCCACGCTTCTGCCAGGCCTCAATTATGGGGGAGTCATCCAGAACACGCTGAAGCAATTACAGCCCCATAGAAATCAATAAACTGCTGCTGCTGCTCCTGCTGCTGTTTTAAAAACGTGATCCGATCCCTGCACGAGCTGTATTCAGCCTCGGTCGGGTTTAGGTTGGATTTGTTTTCCCTTTCTCTTTTTCTTGAGGTGACTGTGTTACTTGGCACGTCCCTAATTATATTTATTAGGTGCATTATTACATGAAGTCAAAATATACATTTCATAAATCATTACGTGTATCGAGGCATACGCTTATTACTGAAAAACACAGCTCGAAGACTAAAGTCCGCATTTTTTTTTTTCTTTTTTAAGTGACATTAATCCTGGATTAAAGGCCATCTTTTTGGAGAGCGTTAAGAAACCAGAATTAGAATTTGTGCAGCAGTGAGGAATAAACCTGAATCCTTAATTAATTAACATTGTTTTGCAATATCAGGTTGTTAACTGGAAATTATTTTTAATGCCTGGTAAAGTCTATTCTTTTTTTTTTTTAATTAATATGAACAACTACATTACATCAATCTGCAATCAATTTATCATATAACATGGTTTTTATTCTATTGTTCATTCATTCATTCATTTTCTATACCGCTTTGTCCTATGATCAGGGTCGCGGGGGCCCTGGAGCCTATCCCAGGAGACTTAGGGCACGAGGCAGGGTACACCCTGGACAGGGTGCCAATTCATCACAGGGCACACACACACCCACACACACGGGCAATCAGGGAACACCAATTAGCCTAACCTGCATGTCTTTGGACTGTGGGAGGAAACCAGAGTACCCGGAGGAAACCCACAACGCACGGGGAGAACATGCAAACTCCATGCACACAGAGACGGGAATCAAGCCTGGCCAGGAACAGTGCTAACCACTACACCACCGTGCCACCTATTGAAATTTATGGTCTACAAATTTCTCTCTCTCTCATTCACTCATTCTCTATAGCGCTTACCCCGTACAGGCCTGGAGCATATCCCAGGGGACTCGGGGCACTAGGCGGGGTACGCCCTGGACAGGGTGCCAATACATTGCATGGCACAAGCGCACACACACACACACACACACACTAAATATTATATATTTAAAAATAATTAGCCAAATCTGCATAACTTTGGACTTTGGGAGAAAACTGGAGTACCCAGAGGAAACCCAACAAGCACGTGGAGAACATGTAACACAGACTCGAGATGGGAATTGAACCTAAATCCTGGAGGTACAAGGTCACAGTGCAAACTTCTTCTTTACCCCAAACATATTTTATAGAAACTACTAATCAAGTTAGTGTTACATCACACATGCTGCCATACTTGTATTTTAAAACTACATTTACGGCATTTTGGCAGATGTCCCTATCCAAAGCGACTTACATTTTATCTCATTACATGTCTGAGAAGTTAAATGTTAAGGGCCTTGCACAAGGGCCCGAAAGTGGCAACATTGTAATGCTGGGGTTTGAACCTGGGACCTACTAATCAGTAGTCCAACACTTTGGCCTCTGAGCTCTCATGCCAGCAAAAGCGTATAAAAAAAAATAAAAATTCCACTCGGATTATTGGACAAACTATTTATCTTAGCCCTAACAAACAAACAATTTTTTATGTAGCATTTACCTCACATATCTGAAAAAGTTGGAAATCTGTCAGGAATTTGAGCACATTGCCCTTGCACACAGTGATGAGGATGATTAATTGTCAGTTTTCAAACTCAACTATAAAACACAGCTTTCGTAACAAGCTGCTTGGAAATGTTGCAAGAATCTAGCACTTCTCATGAGCGTTTCACAAAACCACAGTTACTGAAGTTAACCACGTGCCACTGGGCAACAGCGTTGTGGTCAGATGTCAGCTACACAAACCAGGATATTTCTGCGTGCATGAGTCTCTAAATCTCAGGGTTGTAGGTTTGAGCCCCGAATTGGTGGAGGAAACTTTTACATGGCAGTTCACAGTGTTAAGGCTCTGAGGTACTGACTGGAAGGTTGGTGGTTCAAGGTTCAGCTTATCTAAGCTGTCGTCATCGCGGCCCTTGAGCAAGGGGTCTTCTCCAGGGGCACCGTATACTTGCCGCCTTTTTGTGATACGTGAAGAATAGAGAATCTCACTGTGCAGTAATGTATACGTGATGAATAAAGGCTGAGCTAAACTTAACTGTTTGCCTCTGCCATAGATTTCAGCAGTGTGATGAGCCAAGCATACTCTCAGACTAACACAGAAATGGGTAAATGTTTCATGCTGTGGATTTGAGCCATATTAAAAACATGAGGTTTGGACGAGCCGACCAGAATTCCCTACAAACACGCAGTCAAAATAAATAAATAAATAAATAAATAAATACATGAGTGTAGAAGAAATAACACAAAGCAAGCATAACAGTTTTTCTTTTTTATGATTTCCCTGTATAACATGTGATGAATTCGTTAGTGTCCCCACTTTACGTGGTGAACCCGAGCTCATGTTTCTGCCTGGGGAAAGCTTCTTATGTTCTCCACATGTCCGTAAGGGTTTCTTCTGGGTTCTCAGGGTTCTTCGCAATTTCCAAAAAAAAAAAAAAAACATCCGTAATTGGATTGTCTACTATTAGTTGCCCTTAATGCAGATTAGGCTACTTGGCGTTCCCGAACTGTCCTTAGTGTGTGAATGCGTGTGTGAATGTTGACTGGAGGTCCTACCACAGTTGTAAAAATGGGAATAAATACAATGGTCACCATTGGCCTCGACAATCTCTAGTTGGACTACAGCGGTTCCTAGATAAATGGAAGTGCCCTTAAGGCGGCACAGTGGTGTAGTGGTTAGCACTGACACTTCGCACCTTCAGGTCCTCACTTTGAGTCCCACCTCAGGACAAAGCGGTATAGTGAGTGAGTGAGTGAGTGAGTAATTGTCATTAGGTATGAAAGTGTGCATGTCCGCATCATTAGGTGTGAATGTGTGTCTGATTGACAGGATTGTTCCCAGAACAGATTCAGCTGGTCCCTGATCAGGTTAAAGTGCTGACTAAAGATGAACTAATGACAATGAAGTAATAAAACACCAAACTGTTTTTGAGTTCATAATGTCATTTACTGCACATGTGGGCCTGATCGTGGTGTATTGACTGTTAAACACCGCCATCTAGCGTTCAAAGAGTTAGCAGTCGAAGAGTTGCGTGTTGCCAGGTTCCCAACAATCCCTTCTCCCTATTTTGTACGGTGAAATTTGTAAATTACTAATTTATTTAATCGGGGGAAAGGGGATTTGGTTTGTTTGTAATATAAAAATAATAAAATAGTAACTAGGTATAAAAAGCTAAGGGACAGTTATATTTATATATATATATATATAGTGTTATTTCTATATATATATGTATATATAGGATTGATGCACTTATATAATTGAATCAAGTCTTTTCAAAATGAAGTTAAATAAAATGCAATCAAATCGTTAAAAAACGTTAAAATAATAAAACCCCACGTTTTATGGTCAAACTTAAATATTTTAAACGAATTGAATAGAATTGAATAAATTGAATTGGATGGATAGGTTGACTGAATTAAAAATATAGAATCTGGCAACCCAATCTGGCAAAATCCAGGCGGCGTCTTGTTGCCATGGCAACTAGACGACAACATTCCCCGCTGAAGTCGCAAGCATGCTAAGGAAGTGTGAGCCAGTTAATCTATCCGAATAAAATCCTTGATAAATGTGTATACAATTAATACAATTAATTTATCATTAATGTTTCACAGTGAGAATATTTAACTCCTTTAAATCTTTTTTTTTTTCTGAAACAGTAGCTTTACTCTATCTAACGTCACTATTTTCCCATTAAATTGCATAAAATCTTAGAATACTCTGCAAAATTGTGAGCCAAAAATATTCACCTTATCATCAACTAGAAACATTAAAAAAAAAAAAAAAAGCTTTGCATTACCCAAGTTATTACATTTATTACTAAGTGTTTTGTTTGTTTGTTTGTTTATTTATATTAGTTCTAAGTCAGTAAGTCAGTTTGATTGGTCACTGACATTTCAAAAACAAGTCACATAAATACATCAGATTACCCATAATGCACTGCTTAACACTGTATTACCTGAAACATCTTATTCTTTCTTATTCCAGTTACTGCTTTATCATGTTTCTCTTTAATGTATGACTGTAAACGCACAATAATCTGTTCAATCCACATCTTTTCTTCACGTCACCTCATATAACCGAAGCCTGCGAAGAAGAAGCAAGGCAAGCTCAGCAAGGCAGATAAGGAGAGGTTGAAGAAAGAGGAAGAAGAACGAAGACTCAAGGAGGAAGGTACGGCATTACAGCGTTTACTGCCAGTCCACTTTCTTTTTTCTAGATGTAACACTTTAAGATAATCCAAGTTAACTAAATGAATGGCATTGAATAACCTTTAGCATTTCTGCATTAGTTAAGAGACCTAACTTCAATTCATTTCCTCATATAGACAAAGCTTGTACAAAATGTCCAGAAATTAAACTGGACCTGATTCCCATCATTAGTTCACATCTTTGGTCACATTTTAAATAAGTAGCTATATAGTCTGTAAAGGCTACTAAAAGTATAACTGAAAGCACCTTTAATTTGCACTCAATTTACACTATTCTCTCCACTGGGTATTTATACTCATTAGCCTATATTTGCACATAAAAAAAAAAAAATAAAAATAAAAAAAATATATATATATATATATATATATATATATATACAGTTTTTAAAGCATGGGTCATCTTCCACATGTGTATTTTTTTTGGTTTGTTTGTTTGACTTTACGCACTTTACACGATTGACGATTTGCAATTGCAAATATTTGTCTATTGTGTTACCAACATTGCTACTGGATGTTTAAAAATTCATTCAGGATCAATAAAACATATCTATTCATCTATCTAATGTCCATCTCTGATGAATATTAATTATTAACATATGTACCGCTGTGGCAGAGAAAGCCCGCCTGATTGCTGAGCAAGAAGAGAAGGAGAGGTTGGAAAGAAAACAACAGGAAGAGGAAGAACGACAGAGACTCGAGTTAAAGGTCAGGTCCCATCTTGTCAGGTTTCATTTGTACTAAACAGTTCAAAGCTTCACATAGCATCATGGGTCTGAATGCATGGCTCTGAAGAACTGTATTAAAGTATTAATATGTAACAGGACAGAGAGCGCAGAGGCGATGAGCTGACTGAACTACGCTACATACTGGAGGAAAACCAGAGAAAAGTGAGCCTGTGGGAAGCTGCAGACAGGAAGAAAGCTGAAGTAATGGACTTGTGCCCTTAAATGTTTATGTATTTTATTTTGATATTTACCTAAGCGAGTATTTATGTATGTGATGCCTCTGAGTTCTGTTCTCTCTGTTTTATTTTTCTGAGTAATTAAAATAGTTGATCCCAGTTTGGCTGGTTAGGAGCTACTTTTACCACCATCCCACCATTCTTGTAACACTATAGGTAAACTGTAAGTAAATTATGCTGAACAAGGGGGTGGTAGACAGATTTCCCATGGTTAAAAAATGCGAAAGTGCCCCCTATATGATACATATATTGTGACAAAGTAGCCTCTGGCTGTCCATTTGATAGATATAATGGGATAACATACCCTATAAGCTGTCCCTAGAATAAATATAATGGGATTATGTGCCGTCTATGGTGACACTATAATAGGCAAAATGTGATAAACTGCCTGGTTGGGTGCTCCTTTGATAGATATAATGTGGGAAAAGTGCCCCATAGGCTGCTCCTACCAGATATAATGTGGTAAAGTGCCCCATAGGCTGCTCCTATCAGATATAATGTGGTAAAATGCCCTATAGGCTGCTCGTATCAGATATAATGTGGTAAAGTGCTCCTATCAGATATAATGTGGTAAAGTGCCCTATAGGCTGCTCTTATGATAGATCTATCAGGCCTATATATATATATATATATATATATATATAAGTGTTAAAGTGCCTAGTTTTGCACTACTATGATAGATATAATGTGATATTACGCCCTCTAGGGTCCCCCCAAGGGCTACTCCTATGCTAGAAATAACGTAAAATATTGCCATTTACGGTGTCCCTACATTGGACAAGCATGGCAATGTGCCTTAATGAATGTGCTTAAAAATTATAAAATAACCTTTACAGGGCAACAAAACTGGGTCATTTTAGTTTAAATTATGTGTTAAAGTACCTTATAAGTGTGAGGAAACATCATGCTGCACACTAATAGGTGCCCTTCTTATGGAGATGGCCCAATAGTCTTCCCTACAGTATATTTAAGACATTTGGATGACATATGTCTGTATGGTAGGAAAAAAACTTGATTTAAGGCCCTTCGGGTGCATTTTTATTCTGATTGCTGCATTTCATCTTCGTTGTTATTTAGACGGTATTAGATGTTTGATGAACAACAGCTCTATGTTTCTGCAGTGGGATCGCTACATGCTATGTGATGGCAGTCCAAACCCTACTGTTGAACACGAGATCAACACCTTCATCGCCCTGTGGAAGGAGGACCCAGAGGTGGACATCCAGATCATCCTAAAACAATGTTCTTTGGCCTTGCGGGTATGAATCCAGTTCCCTGAGAATGAAATTTGTATGAGTTTATTGCTTGATACAGAGCTTGTACAATGGAGGAAAAGAAATCTGCTATGTATTTGATTCTGTTGCTTTTCTGTGTTTAGCTAGTAGATGAACTGGACGTTCACTTGAGTGAGGAGACTGAACCTGGGCTTATTCAGATGTATCAGGACACACTTCAGTGCCTGCAGAGTCTCATCTATGCCAAACAGCAGATGGCTGCTGAGAAGATCCTGAAGGTAAAAGTGGAGTACATGCATAGATAATTCATACTCTTATCAGTTTTAGTAATGTGGTTTTGATTATATATCTAAACAGCAGATCCCGAAATAGTTTATTCTTCTTGTAATGAATGCACTAATATAAACCAGTGAAAATGATTCAACACATTAGATATATTTTCAGTCGGCTAGGTCTTGTGCAGACTTCGAGACCGGGAACATGCAGATGATGGTGCGAGATGAAAACTTCACTGTGTGTTTGTGGGCTAACATAGAAAAAAATCCCAGGTAAGAGCATCTTCAGTTTTAAGTTCCCTTTTACTTAAATTACATGTGTTTTTAAAGCTGCTTTCACTTTAGTCATGTACAGTACTTATATAATATATGAATGAGTCTGTTGGGGCCATAACCAAACAATTGTATGGGGTTAATCCAACCAGAATACAACACTATTATCTTCTAAATTTGAAGATATGTTAAAATTTCCTTGGTTTTCAATATACTTTATCCATCTGTCAACAAGCTTTCGTATTGCTTCATTAACAAATATTTCAGTCTAAGCTGCAAGCTACGAATACTGTACACTGCTGTCTTCATCAGAAGTGAATCTTCATCCCCGTAGGGCTGCTTTCTGCTTTTTTTGGAAATAAACAGGAAAAAAGTTTGATGGAGCGAGATCAGGACCATAGGGAGGACGCTTTAACATCTAAAAGAGAAGTCTTTGAAGAGTGTAGACAGTGTGAGGCTGAAGTGTGCGGATGTTGTTATTCATGATCGCGATGCCCTCGGATATCTGTCCTCTGCATTTAATCTGAGGTTTAGGATTAAGCCCTTCAATAAGCGTCTCTCTGTAACTAGCACTGTTGATTGTTGAACCTTTTTTTCCTGATGATGTTCCATTACTTCTGGCCCTTAAGAATTCCAGAAAACCGTAAGCATTGATGAATTTTCCAGCTGACTTTTGAAATTTTCTTGGTCGGCGATTGAGGATGTTTCCGTTCGATACTCTGCTGTTTACTCTCTGGCTCGTAGTGATGAATCTGTGTCTCGTCACTGGTAATGATTTTCTTTAAGAAACTTTCCTTAGACTATTGCTCCACATTCTGTTTGTAGATATACAAACGCTTCTGTTTCTGCTCTTCCGTGAGGTACAGTAGATACTCTAAGGAAGGTGAAAGACTCTTAAAGAGAATCATTACTGGTGAAATCACTGATATGACAGTGCAGCCTACAGAAGTTTCAATATAACCGGCGTGTGGATAATTTTTGACTCACCCTCATGTATATACACAACTTTCTGGCCAAAGGAACCTTCCTGGTCCTGATTGAATAAAATTTAATGTTTTGCCACTTTTGCTTTGCTTGTCCTTAATTACAGTGATGTTCATCCATTACTGCAGCAGATCTTGATTTAAAAATAAAATTTGGTGAAAAAAATATCGACGAAGATGCTAAAAAAAATAATCGTATATTTCAACATGTATGTTTTCTCCATGTAGATTAGTAAGCTACAATTTCCAGGAGGCGGGACTGAGCTTCGAGCTTCCTAAACAGCTGGCTTTGAGTGACGTTTGCCTGCGGATCCTTCAAACCCGGTACGATCACCTGACCCCCCTGAGCCTTCTGATGAAAGCTCAGAATAAAAGTCTTGCTACTGAAGAAGAAGCTGAAGCACATTCGGAGTCTTGCAGCGAGACCCCTAAAGCTCTGAATGATGAAATGGTGCCGGAGGAACACGAGGGGAGAGAAAGCGTACAGCAAGAAAAGGATGATCTCCAGTCACTTAAATCATCTGAAGGCAAGAAGGTGAGGATTGTGCGCTGAGCCGAGGACTCGAGTCTTTAATAGGATGATGTGCTGATATTCATATGGTGTGTGTGTGTGTGTTTCAGAGTAAGGCGAGTGTGAGCTCAGCTAAAACTGGAAGGAAAAGTTCTTCAACAAAGTCACATAAGAAGAGAGAGGAGCATTCGGAGGAAGGTATAACCTTATCTGACGGGGCAAAGTGTGGGGTCAGAAAAATATTCATTAAAACATTCTCAAAATATTAAAACATTGGACAATAACAAGCGATTTAGGAGAGAGCAGATAGCTTTCATCACTGAAGCCCTAGGTCTGAAGACAAAAAAACAACAACATCAGTGTGAAATCGACCTAAAGGGCTTATGTGCCATGTCTTGACTTAATACTCCGCAGACAAGGCTGACCTTGAACCCACTGTCATGGAGCCAGGGATCGAAAGCAGTGAGCTGCAAATCGTGGATCTGCATCGGTACATGCCCCTAGGGGGAGTCTACTACTTTAACTTATTTCACCTACCACCACAGACTCTCATCATCAATGGCTGGGAGGTGACAGAGGTGAATATCCTTAAAATAATTCCCTCTAGAGAGGAAAATGTGTGTTTTACATGAGTGTGTGTGTGTCTGTGGTCACAGTTGTCTCAGACAGGCCTCCAGGACTTCCCGTTTTCCCCAGAACAGACTCCCAGCTCTGTATCAGCGATGCAGGAGGACCAAGGTCCACTCTCTTATCCCCCTGTAGGGGTCACTGTGGTCCTGCCCGAGTCTGTGATCTTCATGCAAGAGCCAATGGTGGCACGATGGGACCCAGTCGGTAATCCCATACTAGAATTAATTAAACCACATCACTACTGAAATCAAAAACGCTGATTAGTCAGAAGGTATTGATGAGTTATACAGTAATAGTGCATTAAGTCTGAGAGCGTTTTAAACTCAGTGTTCTGTATTTACTGGAAGGTCATCACTGGAGAAGAGACGGCATCACCGAGACGTCATTCAACAGCGAGGCTCACAGCATGTCGTTTAAGATGGACTCCTTCTGTCCATTCACCCTCCTACAGGAGACGCACATCAACATGCCGTTTCAGTCTTGGGAGCTTCGACCTCAGGGTCAGGACTCGGTCAAGCTCACCATCACTGCTGCGCTTACTGAAGTCAGAATCAGCGTCCAGGCAAGTAGCACCATGCAAGAGTCATATGATGATCTGGAATCAATGCAGCCGAGTTCTGGAACATATACTGTACCCAATGTGCAACTGATGATACAATTGACTCTAAAATTATTGACACCCTTTAAGGTTTAATAGGTGAAATGACTTCTTCTTCTTCTTTGTCTTTCGGCTGGTCGCCACGGCGAATCTTCTGCCTCCATCTTACTCTATCTTCTGCATCCTCTTCTCTCACCCCTTCATGAATTAACTTCATGTCCTCTCTCACTGCATCCATAAATCTCCTCTTTGGTCTTCCTCTAGACCTCCTGCCTGGCAGGTCTAACCTCAGCATCCTTCTACCTATATATTCACCATCTCTCCTCTGAACATGTCCAAACCACCTCAATCTGGCCTCTCTGACTTTATCTCCAAAACATCT
>JAQQZS010000004.1:2878859-2883928 GCA_030068045.1 Platyallabes tihoni | reverse complement strand
ACTGGGTGCTTGAGATCCAGCGCTGCGCGCGATGGCCGCTATGCTAACACGACGGGCCGCCACCTATACACACACACGACAAGCAAAACGTAGCTAATGACATCTTACTGAATATTTATGTCATAAAAGAAAAACTAGATCTTCACTGCACCATATATAATAACTTACTGCATGTATTGTATCATACCACTATAAAAAGTGTGGTTTAATTCTGGATTCTTATCGGTCAAGAGGTATTGATGATAGATTTCTACGAGAGCAGATTCTTTACTTGTTCAATTACAGTACAAGTGTATGGCGTACAGCATTACCTCAAAACCCCTGACACTAGAGACTCCTTACCTAAATAATGTTACACCAACCTTTCCTTCATTACCAGTCCCAATGATTATATTTATACCACAGTTAGTTCAGACCGAGTAATCTGATTGGATAAGAGGTGTTCCACAAGAAACTTAGCACTGGCACGTGTAACTATATGTATCTCTCGCCACCCCAGATGTTCTACACCCCAGATGTGTCTCAGCATGGGTGAGATTAGGTCTGTACGGTCCGCAGTACTGAGGAGAGAGCAGCTACCTGACAAAACCCACATTCACAACCAGTCACAGGCGCACTTTCAGCACATCTGATAACATGTCGTCATCATACACACCACGTTGTCTCCCTAGCTAACTAGTGTCTAACACAAGGCTGAATCCCAAACCCCTCTCTAACCCCTGATCAAGGGAACTATTTGGTGTGTGGAACAAGAGGTTGTATACCTTACATTATATACTCTATTTGGGATTCAACCCTGTAACCCAGAAGTAAGCTGATAAAATAAATCTCGTACGTTCCTCAAGACTGTTCACCACCTCCATGGTTTATTCTCCTCACCTTTTGGCTACTACTTTCAGCCTTGTTAATTACACTAACTATCTGGAAAAGGGAAATAACTGATTAAAAACAAACATATAATAATTTGTTGATAATAGATAGTTGCCCTGTGATGAATATTGATTGGCACCCCATGAAACTTGGGGCACGAGGCGAGGTATACCATGGATGGGGTAGGCTCCAGGCCCCTTTCTTTTAAAATGTTCTTTTCATTATTGTGAAGCTGCTTTGAGACAATGACCATTGTTAAAAGTGCTATATAAATAAAATTTAATTGAATTGAATACTCTAGTCGATGAGTAAGTGAGAGTGAGTGATGATGTTCGTAAAACTGTTGTATAAAAGCAATATCACACTCGAGGTTGTGCTGTTGTGCTGAATATCGGCACGGCTGTGATATTCAGTACAACAGCACGACATTATGTGTGATATCGATTTCATATCATAGTCTTTTCATCTGTTTAATAACCGAGTCATCGGTTATTCATTTCACTATACTGTGAACGAGCTGTAATGAATTAAAACGAGCGCATCGATAGAAAACCTGCAGTTTGTAATCAGACTACAGTCCAGACTGCCCACATCGGAGAAAATTTAATCCTGATCAAACAGAGAATTTTGAGGTATTTTTCAGTTTGCTGGAAATTTTGCCCACATTAATGAGACATACGCTAAAAACAGCAGTGTGTTCCTTAAAATGATGTGCCACTCGTCATCCTTGAACCCACCTTGTAGAATTCGGAGCTGGCCTTTTTCTTCCTGAAATCATCTACAAGAAAAATCATGAATGTTAGTTACATTATTAAAAAAAAACAAAAAAACAAAAAACAAAAAAGTGACAGGAGAAAAGCAGGGCGGCTGACATGAGGCTGTAAAGCGTGCAAGTGAACACAATGTAGGCACATTGTGTGTGTGCGTGTGTGTTACCCCGGTCCACGTGGGCGTTGAAGGACCTGCCTTTCTGCGAGTTGTTCTCTCGGAGTTCCAGCAGCTCTGCGTGCTCTTTAGTGTACGTCCTCCTCAAGTTCTCCACGTGTTGAATCATCACCTCTATCGCTCTCCCATTGCGAGTCTCCTACACACACACACACACACACACACACACACACACACACACACACACACACACACACACACGAGTAATCCACAAGTTACCAATATAGAGCTTTAATAGCACATACTTACTGTAAACACTGCGCAAAATAAACCTGAAGATTTTTGAAAGGCTGATTAAAGGTCATACATTTCTTTAGATCAGATCCAAGTTATCATTTATGGAGTCTTTAATCTTTTTCTATTCATTTCCACTTTTGGGAAAACCTGCAAATGAGAAACATAACAGTTCAGGTAAAGCCTGATTTCCCATGACTTTTTCTTTAAGTTAACGGATCTCCTCTTCCAAAGTGTGTGCGTGTGTTTTTTAATGCTCCAGTTTTGAAATTCCTTTGAGAAAATGCATTTTTTTTTTAAAACACTCTCTACACTCCTCCTTTTGACACTCCTCCTGCAGATGCACAGTTTCAGTGTTATGTAAATGAGATAATGTTGAGCCACGCCCCTCCAGCAGGGGGGGGAGGATTGGGGAAGGGGGCTTCAACTATGAGGTCACAAGAGGGGAGGAGAAATCTAATTGGTTTGATCACTGATAAGACCAAGCCAAGCTTTAAATAATAATAATAATAATAATAATAAAAGAAAATAAATAAAGAAATAAATATATGTGCACACACAGTATATACATGTAGTGAAAGAGTCGAGATAATCAGGCAGAGTTTATATCGTCGGGACGCAGACCTGGTGAATGGAGCCGAGCATTTCGGAGCGACTGGCCACTCGGGTCACGGACTGCAGCAGGATCTCCAGGTTCTTCTGCAGCCGCTGGATGATTTCCAGAGACGGGTTATCATCTCCACACAGAGGGATCAGAGCCTGGCGAGGAATACAGACACGCGAAACAACTCTTCAGCTCTCAATACATACATACCCACTTCTTCCTCTTTTTCACTTGATCGCTTTGCTTTTGTTGCTTTTTCATTTTTATTTTTCTTGCATCTATTTTACTTCTTTTAAATCTTATCCCTGCTTACACGCTCTCCTTTCTTTGACTTGTTTTCTCCATTTTTTTCCCCACTTACCCGTGTCCTTACTTTCCTTCTCTCATTTACTTGTTTTGCACTTGCATCTACCTTCACTTATTAGCATTCAACATTTTCACCATTCCTCTTCCTTCACTTTTTCTTCATTCTTTATTTTAATTCCCATTCCATTCATGCTTTCACGTACATTTTCTTTCCTTCATTCACTTCTTTCTTACTCCATTCCTTTCTTCCTACGTTAACCATCTCCTCTCTGATTTCTTTGTCCAACAGTTCCTCCTCATCCCTTTCCTTCCTTTAAGTGTTTTTCTTTATTTCTGACTCCTTTTTCAAAGGTAACCTTGATTATCTGATCGTTTTGATGATGAATAAACCCATAAGATGAATAAATGAACGAATGAATGAACAAATCACATCATGTGAGGAAAAGATTTAGAGAGTCGAGCAGTGTGAGCAAAGTGAAAGTCAGGTGAGTCATGTAGAATCATGCACATGCAAAGTGTTGATGTAAATTAGCAGAGAGCCAATTCCCCACAATCCATTCCCTCACTGTGCACCAACATTAACCCTTTACACCCCGTATACTGTACATGCTTACATACTTTATTATCCTTCCTCTATTTCACCTTTTCAGTTTCACTTCCTTCTCCCTCTCACTTTTTTCCTTGGTTGTTCTTTTGTCTCTTACTACCTTTTTCCTTATTTCACTTTATTTTGTTCTTTATTTCTTTTTCACTCACCTTTTCCTTCTTCTTTTACTTTGATTTTCATTCACCCATTCTAAAAACAATCATCTGATCACCGAAGATCTTAGTATTAGGAAAATACAACCTAGTGTAACTTCTCACCAAGTCATTATTTATTTAAGAAAAACAAAGCCAAAAATTCCTTAATGATTCCACATGAATTTAAGACAGTTAGTTGATCAGCAGGAGGTGTGCAGACCGCAATAAAAGCAGAAGTTTTGGCAGTTTACTGGTCCGGAGCATTCAGGATTGTGTTAACACAATGCCAAGTCATAAGCAATGGTCTTAGAGAAGCAACTGTTGCTGGACATCAATCTGGACAGGGTTATAAAACCATTTCCAAACAATTTGGAGTTCAGAAAGAAACTCCAAGAAAAATTACACACAATTGGAAAGCATTCAAGAAGATTGTACTGGGACGTCCA
This sequence comes from Platyallabes tihoni, assembly GCA_030068045.1. Lineage (NCBI taxonomy): Eukaryota > Metazoa > Chordata > Actinopteri > Siluriformes > Clariidae > Platyallabes > Platyallabes tihoni. The sequence goes on along the minus strand of JAQQZS010000004.1, from coordinate 2,879,782 downwards.
CTCCTGGGATGTTTGGTAACTTTCAGCCCTGAGGTCAGACCATGCAATGCTCAGGGAAACACAAAAAACCCCAAGAGCTACATCTCAGACCCTACACGCTTCACTGACCATGTTAAATGTTAAAGTCCGTGAAGGCACAATTAGAAGACAACTGAACAAGTACGGTTTGTTTGGAAGGGTTGTCTGGACAAAGACTTTTAAACACATGCCAGGTGTCTTAAAAGGACATGGAAGCACGGCCGAGATTCACAAAACTGCATCGGAACAAATTGCAAGCCCTCTGCAACAATGAGACCAAATTGGAGTTGAGCTTAATACGCTGATGATTTGACTAATACTGAGACCCACTACGATCAGATAATTTATGTATTTCAATAAAAACACAGAATTAAAATATGGTGGTGGCGTACGCGTGGCGCGGTGGTAAAGTGCTCGCCCCATCATCCGGAGATCGCTGGTTCGATTCCTGGGTGATGCTGTAACCTCTCGCAGCCGGAGGCCTAGAAAGAGCTGATTGGCCGAGCTCTCTCAGAGGGGAGGGATGAGAGGTACTTAGGTTTCCAACATTAATCACGGCTCTACAGCCATTCAGACACGTCTATGAGCTCGGGCAAGCGGAAGGAGCGGATAGCGCTGTCCTCCGAGTGTGTTACGCCGCCACCAATGGTGCATGAGCGAGCAGTTCGAAAAGATGCGGTCAGCTGGCGTCACGTGGTTTCGGAGGAACCATGATACTGAGTGGTAGTAGCCTTAATGTGAGAGCGCCCCTAGTGATGGGGAGGAATTGGACAACTTAATTAGGGTGAAAATCAGGGAAAAAGTCTTGTAAATCTAGGTAGATCTTAACTTCCAGGTTCTGAGTTGAATCCCTAGAGCACTATGTAGGGGGTACAATCCCTTGTTCCACACACCAAGTAGTGTCC
>JAQQZS010000004.1:2873859-2876359 GCA_030068045.1 Platyallabes tihoni | reverse complement strand
TCGTCCACTGGATCGCCAGACACGCCAGACACGTCTCCACCGCTCTAGAGTCCAGTGTCTGTGTGCTTTAAACTACTGCATCTGATGCTCTACTCTGCACACTGTGATCTAAGGCTTGGATGCAGCTGCTCAGCCGTGGAAACCCATGAAGATCTCTACACAATGTTCATGAGCTCATCTGAAGGCCACATGAAGTCTGGACGTCTGTAACTATTGACTCTGATTCTGTCGTTCCCAATCGCTTCCACTTTGTTATAATATCACTAACAGTCGACTGTGGAACGTTTGTTATTTAAAGGAATTTTCACGACTGGACTTGTTGCCCAGGTGGCGTCCTGTCACGGTACCACACTGGAGTTCACTGAGCTCCTGACAGTGACACGGTCTTTCACAAGTGTGTGTAGAAGCAGTGATTTTATACACCTGTAACCATGGAAGTGATCAGAGCACCTGAATTCAATAGTCTGGATGGGGGAGTTTAAAAAAAGTTTTTTTTTTCTTTAAAAAAAGAAAAAGTCCATCAGATGTGCTGATGTATTTTACATTCAGTGAGATGAAGTCCTTCATATATCTGTGGTGTGTGTGAGGTTCTCATCAGGTCCGGAGACTCTTTGATGTTTTAGTTCCTCTGATGGTAAACGGTTCACACACTGAACTCGAGGTGAGTCTTACTTGAGCGGCTCGTCGAAACGGATGGTGGCGGCGCAGTGGAAGATGATGTGGACGGACTGCGCGAGCATCTGGACGTCCTGGTCGCTGAGGGCGAGGCCGGGCTGTGTGAGCTCACTGCTGACGGGGACGATCTTCTTATGGAAGTCTGGGTTCTCCTCACGGAGACGGTCGAACAGCTGCACACACACACACACACACACACACACACAGTGAAATGAGTTCAGATATCATAAACAGAAGCTTTGTGTCTGAAGGAACAAAGAAACAGAGGACATTCTAGGACACAAGGAGATGAGTGCCAGCCTACACCCAGCCCCGCAGCACAAATACACCAAGTGTGTGTGTGTGTGTGTGTGTGTGTGAGAGAGAGAGAAAGCATTTTTCTACAGAAAATGCTGATTTGTCACACACAGACATCAGTAGCTAAAAACCAGTAGCTAAAACAGGTTACCGTGCCAACCAGCAACTCCAGTACAACAGTACACCACCAGGGGTCACTACACACCGCGTACTAATGCAACATGGGACATATGTCCATCAGAGGTCTTAATATAGAGACGCAGCAAGAACTCCACAAACTGCACTGAAAGATTTCCAAAAAAAAAGATTTTCCAAGAACCTGGGAGACACACAGATAGACACATGGACAGAGGGAGACACACAGATAGACACATGGACAGACGGAGACACACAGAGAGACACATGGACAGACGGAGACACACAGATAGACACATGGACAGAGGGAGACACACAGATAGACACATGGACAGACGGAGACACACAGATAGACACATGGACAGACGGAGACACACAGATAGACACATGGACAGAGGGAGACACACAGAGAGACACATGTCCATGTGTCCATGACACACAGAGAGACACGTGGACAGAGGGAGACACACAGACAGACACATGGACAGCGGAGTCCACAAATGTCAAACCAAAACTGCAGTTAATCTGACAAAGACTCTGCAGCTGAATCTTATGGGAACAACAACATGATAAAACAGATTCCATTGAGGGATTCGGACATGGAGTCAGGAAGTTCACCAAGAACCACAGAGCTGAACCGAAAACATTTCCTGTCTGTCACACAGAAGAATCCAGAAAACATGACTCGGACACTGAGACGAGCCCAGAGTTCCAGAATGTTCCACCAAAAAGGGAAGGAAGCCATCAGGACGTGCACCAATAAACCTGAAATAAAGCTGAACTCTCAGGAAATCACACCAACGAGTCTGGGAAATGAAGTGCTCGTCCCAATAAGAGACGCAATGAAGTGTCCACAGAGGGGGACAACAAACGGTACAGAGTCACAGGACAGAGTCAGGAGGTCAGAACTGCACCATGAACTCTCGAAAACACTTGCAAAACCAACAGACACAGAGGACTCAAGGAGGGACGTTCAGTGTTACAGAAACATGAAGGACTGTGGGACCATTCAGAGAATATTTCACTACACACACACACACACACACACACACACACACACACACACACACGGAGAGGGTTTAGCTATAAGGAACAGAGAGAGATGTAATCGCCATGAACACGATACTCTGGGATAGAGGAGACAGAGACGGGGACCAAGAGACAAAGCGAGTGAAAGACTGACTCATCGTCCCGCGTGAGAAACCAGAGAGAGGACAGATCGGTTCCTCTCAGACCCAGACCCGGTTCAGATATCTCTCCTTATCCATGTCCCTCCTGTCTCTCTGTCCGTCCCTCAGAATCAATTATTAAACCCCCTCTGATCAGGTCACAGAAAACCACACACACTCACACACACACTCACACACACACTCACACACACACACTCACACAC
>JAQQZS010000004.1:2822944-2824656 GCA_030068045.1 Platyallabes tihoni | reverse complement strand
TCTCTCTCTCTGTCTCTCTCTCTATCTCGCTGTCTCTCTCTCTCTGTCTCTCTCTCTATCTCGCTGTCTCTCTCTCTCTCTGTCTCTCTCTCTATCTCGCTGTCTCTCTCTCTCTCTGTCTCTCTCTCTATCTCGCTGTCTCTCTCTCTCTCTGTCTCTCTCTCTCTCAAATCTTCCAGAAGGTGTGAAACTGGATTCTGTTCAAATCCACACAGCAGAAGCTCGTTGTAGAGTTTTTTAAATGTTTGAGGAGACGTTTGATAAGCGTGTTTGTAAGGCACCTGTTCCTCAGAAACATGCTGTTACACACACACACACACACACACACACACACACACACGTCACGCCATCAGCAGCAGATCTGTAGAAAGCTGTTGGAATGTGAGCGAGGGAACAGGTGGAGGGTTTAAGGCCAGGTTTCTCTTCTCTTTCTGAAGCAATGAGTTGGAGAGTAACGTCTCTGACTCTCACACGCACACACACACACACATACGCATACGCACACACACACACACACACATACACATGTGTGTGTGTGTGTGTGTGTATGTGAGACGTGCTGTATCTCTGTAGAGAAGTGTAAAGAAGAAACACTCTTCATCACTCCATCATAGTCTCTTCTCTTCCTCACCTCACTGCTATTCTAACTCTTTCCTTCCCTTCTTACTCATTCGATTCTGACTTTTCTTCCTTCCTTCTCTTTCTCACCTCCATTTTCCTCATTCTGTTTCTTCTTTCTTTCTCCCTTTCCTTTTCCTTACCATCCTTCCTTCTTCCCTCTTTTATCTTTCCTCTGATGTTTCCTTCTTTCTGTCCTCCTTCATTCCTTCCTATACTTCCTTTTTGCTTATCATTTACCTCTTTTTATTTTAAGCCATGATATGACCGGTCTCCATATCTCTCTCCCCATCTGTTTCACATCTGCCTCCCGCTCTCTCTCTCTCCATACCTCTCTCTCTCTCTTTTTGTCTCTTTCTCTCTTTACCTCTTTCTTTCTCCATACTTCTTTCTCTGTCTGTCTCTTCATTTCGCCTTTCTAATTTTCACTTTACTTTTCTCTCTCACGCTGTCCGTCTAGGTCTCCCTCTGTACCCCTGTTTCTGTCTCTTTCACCAGCTCTTTTAAGGCTTTCTCTATTTATACCATACATCTTTCTTTCTTTCTTTCTCTCAATCTTTCCATACATCTCTCTCTCTCTCTCTCTCTCTCTCCATCGTCTGACGGAGCGAGGCTAATGTGGGATTAATAGTTACAGACGGTGGGACAGTGAGCATATAGAGCCAGACACGTCTCCCGAAAGCACTCATTACACTCTCGCTGTAATTACACTAAACCTAATTACCGTTTCAGCCTTTTGTGATCTTCAGCTACACAATTTGCAGCAGGAAAGAAACAAATAAAGTTGCTTGACGTGAAAAAGGAACGTCACTGAACAATAAAGTCGTGGAATGAAGTAAAAATGCTGATGTTAAATCTGTTGACATTTAATTTGTCGTTGCGTTGCAGACGCGTGTCTTTCCCTCGCTGGAGCACATAAACAAACGCAACAAACGAAGGGATGAAAGATGGGTTTACTAACGCGTCCCTCCATTTCTCTCTCAACTTAATTAGAAATCATGTCCTTTTTTGTTTTCCTCACGCTGACACAAATTTATTATTTCTGTTCCTTCCATTAGAACAAATTTGCAATAGAGACACAAATAATTGGATTC
>JAQQZS010000004.1:2802944-2817944 GCA_030068045.1 Platyallabes tihoni | reverse complement strand
GAAGCAAGTCTACGCCAAATAATCAACAAACTGTTTAAAATTTGATCACCCCTTCTAATCTCATGTTCGGTCCTGATGTTTATTTCTTTCTACACTGTAAAACAATACTGAAGGTGTTTATCCAAAATACACAATAATCTCCTTTGAACAGTTGATATTGAGATGTATATCTGCTACTTCTGCTCTGTAAAGCTTCATAACGGCTCTAATCTGAGGTGCTGGTTGTTAATTGGTGATTTCTGAGGCTGGTGACTCTAAATGAACTTCTCCTCTGCAGCAGAGGTCTTGCTTTCTTTCCTGGGAAGGTCTTCATGAGAGACAGTTTCATCATGGAGCTTGATGGGTTTTGCAAATGCACTTGTGACAATACTGTTCTAGAACCATTCCAGAACTGACCTTCATGTCTTAAAATAACACCTGACTGTTGCTTAATTACCGAGTGCCATATGTGTTATTTCATAGTTTTATTTTTTTTTAATTGTTCGCGAATGTAGAAAATAAATCACTAAACAAAAATCATTGAAGTAGAAAGTGTGTCCTTACTTTTGACTGGTCCTATATGGTAAATACATAAGTAATGTTACAATTGTTGTGAAATGTGGGCGATTTTACAGACCACAGCAGGTTAAAGGATACACTCACGAGCACAATTTTATTGATCTAAAATTTAGTTCTAAGGATCCATGACATCAAAGTTATATTTTAACATTTAGCTTAAAATCTCAATGTTATTCTAGCATTCTTTAACTAGCATCTTTTGATAAAAAAGGAGGGATATTTCTAGCAACGTTTTTCACATTTCTACAAAACTGTACAAGGAAAACAGTGGACTTCTTGTTGTTGATGTACGTTTGGTGTACATTAGATTAACTATCTCCATGTTTTGAATTCATTTAACTTCATTAAACTTAAAGTACAACGTTACTTTGTTCAGGTTAACAACATATTTTCTTAAATACAGTACATTTTTTAAATCTATAAATTCAAAGTTGGATTTTGGTGCAGGGACGGTTTTATCATTTATTTTGGCTAGTGTTTGGGGAATGAATTAATCACACAGACATGCCATAGCAATAAATTCATCAATATTTCCTTTAGCTTTAGATCTTCATGATTGGTTTCTGGTGAACCTTATTACAGAAAGTTGTCCAGTCACAAATGCAAGCTACTGTAATTCATTTTGAAAGGCCTGAGCTAGTTCATTGGCTAAGTAAGCAAATTAAATATTTTGACAGTTTTTGTTATTGCTTAATAACAAAATGGCTTGCTTTAAATATACAGTGGTACCTCGGCATAAGAAATTTGCCTCAGCATACAAAGTCTTTTCGGCATACAAACAACCGAGCCAAACTAAATGCTGTATACATTGCGCGTATGTTCAAAAGCCATTCAAAACTTTGCATTAGTGGAAACCTAGTGAGACAAATTTACATTATTTCCTTTTTTTTTTTTGGATTTTGTGCAAGATTTAGTGAAGACATAGCACCATGCGCCCAAGAATGTTAACAAAGGCGATAGCAAGAAAAAAAGGGAGCCACTTTTAAAGGAGGCGGTGCCATGAGGAATCAAAAGGGATTAAATTTGTATGCCGCGGTACCACCGTATTTAAAAATCTTACAACTCTTTTTTGCCTAAATTCAATATGTGAGCTAGTATTCTTGTATTTTACTTTCATGCAATATTATAAGTTAACTCGTGTGAATGATGATTGAGCTAGTTGAGATGGCAGGACATGACTTACAATTAGCATTTTCCTAAATATTCCTGAAATGTGTTTATTTCTGAAGATGTTGAAGTTGTACAGATATTCAGAGGCTATTCCTTAACACGTGTGGTACTCTATTTACATTATATATTATGGGACTTTTTCAATTGTTAAAGATTGTTTTTCGATTGTTAAAGATAATTCCTAGCATAAAGGACCATAGTGTGAAGGTTTAAATAACGGCTGAATATTTATGAAATTTCTGGTCCCTGGTCCTCGACTTCTTAGGCATCTCGTCCCTTTTTTTTCTTTTTCCATTTCATTCATCGCATCTTTGCAGAACCATCCTATAGAGAACCGTTTTTTTCTGCTTTGCTCTCTGCCCTTCAGTGGGGTGGTTTCCTCTCAGGCGTGGGATATTATGGTCTATGTCTTATCACTTTTCATTCAGCAGACGTTATGGGGTAGACCGTGTTATTGAGACATGATGAAGTGCTGCGAATGGTTTCTGCAGCGCTGTAGAGCTCGAGGCGGTGTGTTCTCCGCTGCGCGATCTGATTTGACAAGCGCGCTTGTTGTCGTCTTAATTTTGTCCCATGTGAAATTCTAATTACAGCCACTTTGTGTTAGGTGTTGTGTATCTTCCAGCTTTCAAGCCTTGTTTTCTATTTGTCTTGCCTTATCATCCTGCTCATATTTCTTTAGAGATTATCCCGAACACTGGTGAGATTTTATCTCTGAAAGTTGATGCTAGGCTGAGCTTTTATAATTAAACCTTTCTAATAGTATGCAGAGGTGTAATGACCTGAGATTGTAATTGTTGATTGCTTTGATAAACTGAGGAAATGGAAGATATGATCATTTAATGATTGTTCATCAAGCTTCTTAACACATTATCAGGTTTAAGATGTTTTAAATTCACTCATCCACCACCAGGTGGCAGGAGAATCCTTAATCCCAGCCATAAACTCATTCCATTCTTTCTGACAGAGCCGTCTCTCCTCGCCTCCTTCTTCATTCCACCATCTCTGAACGTTTTGGATCCGCACCAGTCACTACAGCTAATCTATTTCCATGGACGTCTTAATCCTCAAATACAGTGATGAAATCGTTTAATCGCAAATCATCGACTTCATCATCTTCATCAACGTCTCCTTCCTCTCCCATCTCTTCAATGGCGCTTAACGTTTAAATGAACAGGGTATGATTAAGAGCGACTTAGCGTGGGCTGACAGACAAGTCCCTCAACATGGCTTTCTTCAGAAGACGTTCCTTCAGCCGCCTCCCGCTCGTCATATCTGTCTCAGCCGAGTTCCAGGCCTGCTTTTTTTGTTCCCTTCGAGCTCTTAACGGCTTAACAAGCTGATGATAACGTAGAAATTGGAATAAAGCATTGCTCATTTCCAAGGAACTCTTGCAGGGAAAAGGGGATCAGCGCAAAGAAATGTCTGAGTCTGTGACATGGAAGTAACTGAGTGTGTGTGTGTGTGTGTGTGTGTGTGTGTCATCTCTGTGGTCCTGAGAACGGGCCACTAGACAAACATCCGGTCAGCGGCTGTCTTAAAGTCGTCTCTTAATGCGTAGAGCAAGAAACCCAAGTAGAAACAAGCAGAGACGCTAGAGGTACCTAATAAACTGGCCTTATTTATCGTGTCACTCCATTCAGTGCACATTCTGCTAATTCCGCATAATGTATTTCTATTTTTATTTTTGTTTTATTGTAACTATTAAATTTGTAGATTCTAAGTTTGACATTTTTCCTTACTTAGTGCAATTTCTCTCTTATTTTCTCATATTGCAGTAAACTCTTCTTATTCTATCTTATCTTTCCTTTTAAGATGGCAAGCATTTTACATTTCATATCATATCATATATGGTTGTGTACGTGACAAATTAAATTTTAATTCGATTTTGAATTTTGATTTCAGCATTTTTTGATTAAACGGCATGGTGCAGGTGTATTCTGCATCCTGATTGGTTAATTAATCATCAATAGTGACAACAGTTCAGCTACATATCACAGGTTCATGTTAATAGTCTCATGGTCTCATAAAGAAAGGCATGGCTCATCTTTAACATGGTGAAATGTTCTTTAAGGAAATGTTTACTAGCGTCTGCATTTACGGAAAGAGACTCCAGTGTCAGTGCTTTGTTTTAATCAGAGATAATGCTTTAATTTTAAGCACAGATGGATTTACTTTTCCAGGTGTCTCTCTTTTTTTTTTTTTTTATAGCTGCTGTTTTTAACTTCTGTTTATAGCTGCTATAACATAAGCAAGAACTTATTAAATCATAAATGAACATAGCTGTATATACATACAGTAGTTACAAAAAATTATATGGTCTTTAATAAATAAAAGAAATTCACACTAATAATTAAGTATAAGAGAGATAAAACACACCATGATGTGTTGTTTTATATATATATATATATATATATATAGGTTCGATTCCACAGGTCTGTGTGCATGAAGTTTGCATGTTCTCCCCATGCTTGGTGGGTTTCCTCCAGGTATTCCGGTTTCCTCAAACAGTCCAAAGTCATGCAGATTAGTTTAATTGACGTTCCCAAATTTCCCGTAGTGTGTGAATGAGCGTATGAGTGTTGACCGAACGTCCTATCATGGTTGTAAAAATGAAAATAAATACATTGGTCACCATTGGCCTCCACGGTCCCTGGTTAGACTACAGAGGTTCCTAGATGGATGGATGGATGGGTGTATTTTTATGAGTGGTGTTCAAGTCAAACCGGGACTTTTAATGTACTTTACATTTATGTCTTTTGGTAGACGCCCCTATCCAGAGCAACTTACATTTTTATCTCATTATATACCGGAGCATTTCAGGGTTAGGGGCCTTGCTCAAGGGCCCAATAGTGGCAACTTGGTGGTGCTAGGGATTGAACCTGGGACCTTCAATCAGTAGTCTAACTTAACCACTGAGCTACCCCTGTCTACTTTCTGGTCAATGAAGGTTTAAGAGCAATAATTTACACAAGACTTGAAGCACAGTACAGTTGCAGCAGAATGGTGCAAACGTTTTAAAGAAGGCCGTACATCAGTATGACGATTAACGGGAGGTGCGGCAGTCGTTCCCTTGAACATTCCGCGAGCATTCATCCATGAACATTCCCTTGAACATTTATCCTTAAAAATCGACAGATAACTTGTAGCCAGCTTGTGGGAGAAAGATATGCATTTGTCAGTGTGAACTGTACATACAGTACACTCATTCACCAACACCACTTGCACATTACAGGAATTTGGCTGGGAGTTATACAGTCCTGACCTAGCGTCAAGCCATTTCCACATGTTTGGAGAGTTAAAGGAGTTCCTTGGAGGCCAGTGTTTCAGATGTGAAGCAGACCACGGATCAAACATTCGATCACGGATCAAACATTTACATTTAGTATCTAAAGCGACTTACAAAAGTGCTTTGAAGTTTCCGTCATTGAATAGAACCTTACACTGGGTTACTAGGTTACTAACTAAGTGCCTTCAGTCAAACACAGAGTAGGATGGAGATTAGTCCAAGTATTGAAAAAGTTCTGATTGTGATCATACACATCTCTATGCAGTACAGCAGAAAGTTCCATTGAAATTTCCAGTTTAGTAGCCACTCTTGTTTAGTTTATTTATCCTGTTTAGTCATGTGAAACTTTTGCTCAGACAAGAAAAGCACATGAAAGAGATTTCAATAGCCATTTTTGGTTACTTTGTCTTTCTGATTTTTATCTTGGTGACCTCTGACACATGAATTCATGACCCTCTGTATTGTGAGTCAAAAGAAAGCAAGTGGGTGGATTTTTTTTTTCGCAGTAAAAATAATTCATTTTGGCATAACCAGCCCTGTTTTTTTTTTTTAACTTTTATTTTATTTATTGTTGCTTGGGACAAATCTGTAGGAAAACAGCCGCGATGTCCAACAGCACATGTTTAAACACAGCGTTTCTTTCTCTCCTCCTGCTAGGACTTTCTCATTAGCAGTGTTGGCACCTCGGCACGACTCCTGCTCCTGTATTAAACACATGCTAAGTGGCATCATTAGCTCCCAGGCGCCGACAATGCTTATTGTCTTTAAAAGGCAGCGGCTGAGCATGCACGGAGAGGATGACGGTCAACCAGGAGCGCTTCTGTTTACAGACTGAGAACGACAGCATCACATCTGGATCTGCGCGTATCTTTCATATTTACACGATAATTGAATAAAGTGCGTCAGTGCAGAGAGACGGAGAGGCTGGAAGAGACACAGGGTGTCATTCTGATTCAACACCAACCTGGTTCTCATCTATAAAAAGGACGCTGCTTGTGAAAGATGCCTCACGGCAGTGTGAGAGAGTAAGAGAGAGAGGTGACACCCACACACACACACCGGTGTGAACGTGCCATGTGCTGCACATTCGACGTGGCGTAACATATGCACAGAGAAGCGCTTATTAAGTATGAGAAAGTTTAAGGGCGTGGAGAGAGTGAGAGAGAGAGAGACGCAGGAAATGCTGCCGGGTGTTGATTTATTTAATGAGCTCCTGGTGGAACTTTGGCGAATCAGGTCACCTTCAAAAAGACCTTCGTTTAAACTTTAAAGGTCCAATATTTTACTATTTCTTTATCAAGTTAACACAGATCTCAGAGCTTCCCAAAGTGTGTGTGTGTGTGTGTGTGTGTTGTGTGTTAAGGCTCCAGCTGACATATACTTCATCCATTTTTCATGCTACTGTATAAATCTCCCTTTATTTCACTCCTTCTTCAAATGAACCATTTCAGTGTTTATCTACTGCTGAGCCACGCCCCCTCCAGAGAACTGCAGAGCAACAAGAACAACAAGCTGGCTCTTCTTATATGGGGTCACAACAGAAAGGAAATTTAATTCGCTTGTTTAAACCCTGGATGATAAAATACACAAAAATATAAATAGATGATGAACAAATAATTTTGTTTGGACACACACAGCCTAAAATAAACATTCTTATGATGTCCTAATCGTTTTTTTTTTTTTTTTTTTTCTTCAGATACCAGCACAATTACATACTCTGAAAAATAATTAAAACCAGACAAACTCACATATTTCTAAATATCATTGTGAATGTTTTATAAGAAATTTTCTTTTTCCCAGAGTCATCAACTTCAGCTGAGATAAAAATGCACATTCACCTTCTCATCTGATTAAATATACATCCTTTAAATCTTTTCTCTTTATTTTCAACAGTATTATGATGCTGACTTTCAAATGCATCGTCTTAATCGTCAAGAAGCTACCATATTTTGTGTGTTCGCTAATTTTATTTTCAATAATCGGGGTGTAAAAGTGTAAAATTGTGCGTCCTATAGTGTCCAAAAGTTTTTACATTTTTTTATTAGGTTTAAAATTCCCATCAAATATTTCTGATTAAGTATTTACTTTTAAAAAAGTAACCAGAACTATTAAAACAAGGCTGTGGGATTTAAACGATGTTATTTTATTTATTTAACTTCCTTTCATGTGTCGATTTGAGTTGTGATTAAAGGTTTTGTTGACTCGCAGCCTTGTTAAGTTTGAAAACGGCTGGTGTAAAAGTCAACAAAACCTGCTCGATATCCAATCGTACTGATCATTGGACTCGTCAGGCTTTTAATCATGGCATTGGACCTGAAAATGACCAGCAAAGCTCATCATACACATTTAGAAGGTCGTGGGTATGAAAGTCTTTTGGTGGACCTTGTTCTCATGTTATTGTACTGATTAGCCTTCCTTCCTTCCTTCCTTCCTTCCTTCTTTCTTTCTTCAACTGAATTTTTGTTCAGGGTTTCAATTTCCTAAGCATGACACAATACTTTTATCACTTTATAGATGCATGTTGTGTAATGACATCATCCATCCATCCATCCATCCATCCATGCATCCTTATAGAAACATCTGCAGTCCAACTAAGGACCATGGAGGCGAGTGGTGACCATTGTATTTATTCTCATTTTAAAACCATGGTAGGACCATGTCATTCATTCCAATTTGGAAAGTCGCCAAATCGTCATGTCTTTGAACTGTGGGAAGAAACCAGAGTGCCCAGATGAAGCCCACTAGGCATGCAAACATTCAAACTCCGACATGCAAACTCCATGCACACAGATCCCAAGGAGGGAATCGAACCTGAACAATGACATTATAGCAGCTACAAACATCCTTCACTCACTTCTTGAAGATGTAAATATATATATTTTTCCCTAACGAGAAACAGGAATCCATAAACTCCTCTGTCCTGAAGGCATTCCTGGACAGCTTCTCAAACCACTAATAAAACATCTCTTCCACAAAACATGTCTGTTTATGATAAGGCGTATAGTACTGGACCATCTGTCCCTTTATGTCCCTGCATTACTATAGAAACTGAGTCTTATTAAAAGGAGTAAATTAATATACAGTATAATTTATACATTCAATATAAAAAAAGCCAAAATAAGGTTCAAGGTGACCGCAAGGACTTATTAAGGAATTGAAGTGTGTAGAACATCAAGATCAAGATCACGCATCAGACCACGAGAGATCAGATGTAACATCTTTGGGAATGTTTCTGGTTATCACATGTACTGCAGCATGTAACATGTTACATACAGGTCTGTTTCATACACATGGCCGAGTGAAAGTTAATATACTGTACATTATACAGATGTGTGTATGAGAGAGAGAGAGAGTGCAGGTAAAGAAAGTGTGTTCTTAGATTAGACCTTCAGGCCCAGGTTGTGTGTGTGTGTGGGTGTCTGTAAGGTCTCTCATCTGTCTCATCAATATTGCACTGTGCCCCGGGGCAGCCGAGGGACTTTTCCTCTCTCTCTCTGTCTCTCTGTCTCTCTCTCCTTTGCCCCCTATTGTCCGCACTCTTCCCCTCTGTCCTCTTTTAACCCTCATCCATCTTTCTTCTTCTTTTTTCCCTCTTGCTTTCCTCCACACTTCCTTTGACGCATCTTCTTCCACAATAACTGACCCGCAGACTCCAAACGGTTTAGTGCACAAGCTTGCAACACACAGTGCCAGTGGGCGTCGGATGAAAAGGTAAATTCCGTCGTTCTCATGCAGAACGGGAGAGCGCTGAACCTCGGCCAGGTGACAAAGCGCGCTCGCCCTCCTTTTGGCCGCGGCTTTGATTATGGAACGAATGAGTCGTGCGACCTGGTTTGAGAAAGCCTGCACTCGGCGTTTGTTGCCGTTTTAATACGGCGCAGGAAGAAACAGTGGCGCTTTTTTATACACTTTACAAGATGGTTGTGTGTGAGATGGAGTCAGGGGTCAGTATCGCTGCTTTTGTCCTATACAAGGGTCAAATCCTCACATATTTTTTCCTCGCCACTCATTTTTCTGGTTTCCTGTCTCTCTCTCTCTCTCCGGCGGCGTCGGGATTGACAGTCTCCTAATCCAGACGTCTGCTGCATTAATCCCTACTCCAGGATCACTTTCAATATGTATGTAAGGTTTTTTTTTTTTTTTTTTTAAAGCCTTCTTCACTGTTTCCCGATGTTTAAACTAATCCTGCATACCTGTCTACCATGTCACTAAAACAACAGCCTGTCGCCCTGGCTGGATTTATGAATGTGGGGCACACATGGAAAAAAAAAAAAAAAAAAGAAAAAAGACAGAAGACATAAACGAGTCCATTGTGCGCCTCTGTTTGAGTAAAAACCACAGGTTCTGGGTTAACTGCCGCACTTTGCTCTTTTCATTTTTTTTCTTTCTCTTTCTGTCTTTCTTTCTCTCCCTCCTGCTTTCCGTGTCTCCGCTGAGCTTGATTAGGTGATCACAGCTTCATATTCCCCGCTGGAGCAGAAAGGGCCAGTCATTTCCTGTGAAAACAGAACAGGACACAAAGGACCCTATTCAGGGCTCCTCCCTGACCCCCTCCTCCTCCACCCCCTTCAAAACACACCGACCCGTCTGACTCAGAGACCTGACCAGACACACCGAACGCCGGCCTCGGCGTAAGAAACACAACATTTCTTCTCTGGGACACGCGGAGGAAAAGCTAACGATCGAGGGACTTCAGTTATGTGCAGACATGCAGGAAGTAAATGTGCCCTCGTAGTTTGGTGATAATATGTATGGACCAATATCATCATCATCATCATTATCATCATCATCATTATTATTATTATTATTGGTTTCCGTCTTCTCATCTAGAAGTGGAAATTCCTAACAAAGATGCCAGTCTGAGTGTGGACTGTATATCCTTCTGTATCTACCCTTTAATAGAATTATAGTTATTATTTTTAGGGCCCAGGCATTATAACAACAGCCATACAGTATGACTTCATAGAGAGTGAACGGCGCTCTTGCTTTCCTTGCATTATTATTATTTCAGCATTTTTGGAGGTCTTAACATAAAATTTCATCTATTGTATGGCGCATGTGCTTTAGTACCGATCATCATTGCTTGCAACTATATTTTTGTTTGATTGTTTGTTTAAGAAGATGATCAAACAGTAACATCGTCATTCTGTTCGACGATCTGTTTAGATTAAAAAAAAAAACACTGCTTTCATTCTACTCTTAAAGATGAATAATTCCGAAATGAAACATAATAACCCATACATTTTATCCTAAAACTACTGAAGTCTATTGACCTGTATGTCTGTACAGGAAAACCATCCAAAACAGTATGGAATAAAGAAGTAAAGAAACAACATTAGAGTTAACACTCTGAACTCCTCTCCTCTTTATTCCTCTCAGGTAACAGCAATTCGCTGATAAAAAAAATGTGACAACACAAGCACTAAGTACATTTCATTTGTTACTGCACTTAAATAGATATTTCACATATCTGTACAAGGAATATCTGTACTTTCTACTCCGCTACATTTCCCTATAGTATGTGAATATACCTGCTGGGTATTAGACATATCTCTATGATTTGCCTTCCCTTATCATGTAGCAGGTGTTTCATATTAGATGTGGGGACGGCTGCAGAAGGAAAGAGACGAAGGAGCAGCTGAACAGTTTGAGAGAGAGAGAGAGAGAGAGAGAGAGAGAGAGACTCAATTAATATGACTTTAAGGCTTCACTTTAAGCTCCTACAGACTCAGAACATTTGAAACTTGAAGGTGAATACATTTTGTACTTTTGCTCCAGTACAAATGTAAAGGGAAGTCTTCTACTTTTACTTGAGTAATATTTCACCTATAGGGTATCGGTACTTTTAGTCAAGTACAAAATTTTTTTGTTGAACAAGCTCTATGATGTAAATATTTCTCACACGCCTTTGTTTTTTAACCCAAATATACTTCAATAATCACTAATCATGTCAAAGCGACTGTGTTACTGTAACGTGAAGCGGCTCGATTTTATTCCCCACATCTGGCGACGTTCCCAAAGCTGGAGTACTACAGGAGTGCTCTCTCTCTCTCTCTCTCTCTCTCTGTCTGCATTTACACTGAGGTATGACAAACAAAACCGGTCGAGGTTTACTTTCGGATGAAGTGGAACAGAACACTATATATAGTAAAAGCTGACTCACACACACTCCTAATCGACAGATGTGGAGTGCTAGGTCATTTATTACGCCCATCTTTCTGTCGAATGAATCAGCTGAGGGATTATTCCGAGATGCCTTATGAGCCCACACAGTGGCAACACTTTATGCACTGACTTTGTTTTTTGCGTGTCTGGAGGTGGTGTGGGGACGAATTGCATGTGCATGTTTATTAAAAAAAAAAAAGAAAAAGAAAAAACAAGCAATTCAACTCACGCTTTTAGATTAAGACTCATGAATCTTATGTCTAGCGACTCGGAGAGTTTATGCTGTCGTTTCTGACTCATAGCACGAAAGTAACTCTGAGAAACACATAGAACCCATTTGCTCTATTATAGAAATAAAAGATATCTGATTATGAAAACCTGCGATGGATTGGCACCCTGTCCAGGGTGTACCCTGCCTCGTGCCCGAAGCCTCCTGGGATAGGCTCCAGGCCCCCTGCGACCCTGATCATAGGATAAAGCGGTATAGAAAATGAATGAATGAATGAATGAATGATTATGAAAAGCTGGACATGTCTACACAGACTTGTGTAAGACATAAAGCAGGTTCTGGATGTCTGGAAATGTTTTATTCCCCTTTGCAGCAAATTTTTTTTTTCAATTTCTTTAATTAATTAACATTAAGATTACAGCTTTTAAAGTCAGAGCTTCCAATCAGACGGCGAGGTCCGAGTGCTTTCTTTGTAGAGTAAAATAACTCTATCCGTCGATCCGCACGTCGATCACGTGTCATTGACACCGGTCCTGCAGCTCCGCCGCTCCTTCTTAGAGGTAAGAGGTTAATAGAAATCTTCCCGCTACAAAACAGGCACTGTTTTCGAAGAGCCGACGTCTCGCACAAGCCCTGCAGCGGAGATGGAAGTAAATATGTCTGTCTTCGTGGCCCTATTATATCCCCTCCGGGACGGCTGCAGACTGAGGGGTTATTTTGGAAAATTCCTGGGCATTTGTTCTCGAGTGGCTTCGCCAAAGAGCCGCATGTTACGGCTAATGCTGGTGTGAAAGCCCGCAATCTGCCAAGAAAAGCCCCCTTTTTTTAACGTGTGTGTGGGTCAGAAAGCCTGTCGGTATTATACAGTGCGACGCTTTAAAGGCCAAAAGGCCGCCGGCGCTGAGGGAAGCTTCGAATTATGGGTAAAAACCTGCCGAATGCAGGAATTGCTTTGAAAGGAATGATCAAAAGTTGTTATTATCCCATTCAAGCCGGATGTATGATAGGACAATGATTGCATGGCTGCATGTAAACACACACACACACACACACACACACACATAAGCACACACACAAAAGTGGGAAAGCAAGTGACAAAATGTGAATAGGTGAGGAGAAAAATAACAGTGTAAGCAGGGCTGGTGTGTAAACTGAGGTCATGTTTATCATATCCATGTGAGTCAGCGAACGATCCAGTGTATATATAAGTGTGTGTGTGTGTGTGTGTGTGTGTGTGTTTGTAAACGGGAACACTATTTAAAGTCTCACACACACACAGACTGCTCGACTAGCTCAGTTCCGACAGCTCCGTAATCAGCTCTACATTAAGCACGCGGGACTGGTGCCGGAGCCTTTCGCCGGAAAAACACGCGATCCCACGGGGCGGACGAAATGCGCTGAGCTCTACCTGGAACACCGGCCACGCCCGCCTCCGGCCACGCCCGCCTCCGGCCACGGTATCAGCTGCAGGAAGTCCCACACAGCCACTTCCTGTTGAATTCAGGAACAATGGCCATTGTCGCGGGCTGATACGAAGTGACCTGGGTTAAGGCCGTCGCGCACATAAATCGTCTGCCTTTAACCAGTTTGCGTGACGACAGATTAACAGCGGCAGCGGCGCCTCGGCTACAAAACAAAAACAACAAGAATAAATATAACGAGGCATGACATGGAGCCAGAAAAGCTAACATCGCAAACAAAGCTATTTGTTTTTCTCCCCAACAGGTTTATCTAATGTTTTATCTAAGGATTCATGCAGTTCCTGTTCCAGCTTCAAAAATATTGGCGCCCTTCTTATATACAGAGACTACACGAACGTCTCTCGATGATTCTCGATGTCACTGCAGAACATTTCGAATTAGTTTCATGCCCATGGAGTTATTTCGTAAGCACAATTCTGGTCGCAATTTGGATCATTTGGAGATAATCTGGATATACGTACAATTTGGCCATTTTTATATAATCATAATCTAGTTATGTAGCTAAACACAAAACCCATTGTGAAATACTGACGGTAAGTATTTAATTAAAGATTAACATGTTCATTTTCTTTTTTTTCGTAAACTTTTCTGTCCTTAAAGCTACACTGTATTCATGTGGTGGTCTAACCTTCAGGACGAGGTTTAATCATCGCCAGCTTGAGCTGCACAGCTGATCCGGGAACCCTGGCTCTCACTCTCACTCCAGATCCAGTCCAGACCTTACAATTCCCTGATTCACCTGAGGTCTAACTCACCTGGGTCTCATTTCCTGCTCAATTAAACAGCTCATATTCACTCAGTTATTGGTAAAGGTCTGTTATTTTCTTTACATTTGTAATTTTAAAGTGTTTCCTGGTTTTGGCTCCTGTTTTTTTCTGCCATCCTTACAAGTGTTTTTCTTTATTTTTGCTGTTTTAATGTTATTAAGGACTGTTATTAAGGATTACTGACAGCTACTGTACATCCAACAAGTTGACCACAGCAGTATACCAGGTGAACACACTTTATTTGATTTTATTATATATATATTGTTTGTAGATTTATATCAGTCAAATTGAATAAGTCCCTGATGTTTTCTGTGTTAAGATAGATTACGTGTTGACTTTGGGATTGATATATTAATTAAGAACTCCATATAAATTTCCAGCCTCCTAACACATGCAGTATGACTACAGATCAATCCCTGCTATCTGTTATCACCCAGATGAGGATGGGTTCCCTGTTGAGTCTGGTTCCTCTCATGGTTTCTTCCTATTGCCATCTCAGGGAGTTTTTCCTTGCCACTGTCGCCCTCGACTTGCTCACCAGGGACAAACTGATCATTCTGATTCATACACATTCACATCTCATACAAACTTCAATAATTCTTTTGATTGCGTAAAGCTGCTTTGCGACAATGACAATTGTTAAAAGCGCTATACAAATAAAATTGAACTGAATTGAATTGAATTGAGTTAAATATACAACTTTCCGGTCCTCCCACAAAAAAAGTACAAGGGGTGTTTAGGTCAAAGCAAAACTTGTGATTGTGCAGAATAACAGAACATGGCTCTGAGAGTAAAAACTCCCTTTATTTCCCTATATAATCCCCTGATACACTAATGCACTTATCCCAGTGTTTCACTGGAGCTCGACCCGGGATCGTCATTCATGTATGTACGGCTTTCCTTAAAATGTACAGCATCGTTCAATTGTTTTACTGCGGCTAAGAGTCTCATCACCGTACTGTGCTCGAAGTCTTCTGTAAATGTCAATAATTTTTTTGGCTTCGGTCACCAGAAATTGAATCATAACTCTCGGTTTGACTTGAACGGCCCTTTACAAAATCACATTGTTTTTAACATATTTGCTCATACTGTACAGTATAATATGTTTTATTTGTTTATTATCTACATAACTGTGGAAGAAATCCCAATCTTATTGTCTGACATTAAATTGTCTCATAACATTTAAATTTTTTTGCGTATAAGTGCTAAAAAGTCAACAATAGAAACACATTCAAAAAATAATGTAATTAGAAATAATTTGTAGTTGGGTCAAGTTCTATATTTTGGACAAAATGTGTTTTTTTAAAATATATATATATATATATCTTCTTCTTTGTCTTT
>JAQQZS010000004.1:2791589-2802844 GCA_030068045.1 Platyallabes tihoni | reverse complement strand
GTATATAAAATTCAGTAATATGAACTAATATCTAAAATGGTGTAAAAAGTATAAATAATAGTAATGAAATGTTTAAGTATAAAAGTCATTCAGAATGCTTGTAGTAATCATCTAATATTCTACTACTATTACTAGTACTACTAATAATAAGAAAATTCAATGGCAAATAAAGCAAACTAACAGAAATAAATATTCAAATGACATGAATATATTCTTATTGTTATTAATTTGACAGTTCGTACTGCATCACCAGTTTACCTTTTCTTTGTTTATTAACTTTTCTGCCTCCATCCTCCCACTGTTTATTCTAACTTAACATAAAATGGTGAGGAAAAAAGAAAAATATAATAGACTAGTGTATATATACAGTACTTATTAAAACAAAACGATGGCTGCTGTCAATGAAATATAGTTAAGATATTAATATTAATAAAATGTAAAGTATGAAATAAAAGTGAGTCAATACAGTAATTGTTGAAAATGGGAATGTGACAGTTTGTTAAACAGCTATAACGTGATATTTTGGCAAAAACTGATGAGAAAAGTGGGTTTTTAAAATTTTGATCTTTTCATTAGTTCAAATTGAAAGTCTGTATATGTTTGTAGTGAGTGTGTGTGTGTGTGTGTGTGTGTGTGGTGTCACATTTTGACTTCTCTGTTTAGGCACTGAGCTGTCTTGGCAGCTTGCTGTGTTCGTGTGTGTGTGTGTGTGTGTTCCACGGCGTGTTTGCATTTGCTGTCGGCTTTACTTATTATTATTCCCTCACCCCATCGAGAGATGTATTTTTTTTCCCTCTTAAGTAATAAAGCTTTAAGCAGACAGATGTAAGCCAGTGACAGAACACACACACATACACACACACACACACACACACACACACACACACACACACACACACACAAGCACATATTAAACATTTCACACACTCTTGGATAAGAGCTGATGAGCCACTGACTGCTTCTGCATTCCTCTTTTCTTTTTTTTTTAACCCAATCCCCACCAGCATTATTCACTAATCACACTTTCTTCGTTGGAGGATGGAGCGCTCCTGTCTGCGCCATAAACTGCTCGTTCCTGAGCGTGAGACGTACAGGAGCTCGCGCAGAGCCGTTTGGGAATTATCACGTCAAAACTGATCAGATACGACAGAACCGAAATGGTTGTGTGTGTAAGTGGTAACAATAACACTGTTTCCTTGTCAAAAAAACTGAAAAAGATGACGAGTGTACCGAATACCTATTTAGTAGCATTTGAGATCATTTAGCTCTTTCTCACACACACACACACACACACACACAATAATATCAGACATGTGTTCATGTGTAATCCTGAAGATTTTACTTTCAATTAATTTAATTTATTTCAATTAAACAAAGTTCCAGCATTTCTGCTATATAAAATAATCTACTGTACATTAACACACATCCAAATCCATCCTCATGTCCTCACGCTACAGTCGTAACCGATCACAGTCGAAGAAATCTAAGAAAGCCCAATAATTTAGTATGAAATTACAAATACAATTATGTAAGTCTATGTAAATCATATACAAATGACATGTAAATGATAAGAATTACAGATACTGTGATGTTCTTTTCCATAACAAATACTGATATACAGTATATATATATATATATATATATATATATATACACATCTGATCATTATCACTTTAAAAATAATAAATTTGCACATGCAAACCACTTAAATATTATAAAGTATAGCAGTATAGCATTTGGCATTTTTAATTCATACATACAATAATACTTTCTATATCATTATTTCCAATCAGTTTCAAAATGAATCTTTTCCAAACTCAACTCCAGTTTATTTTTCACTTATTTAACTCAAATATTTATTATTATTATTAATAATAATAATATTAATAATAATAATACAACAATCTGGATTACGTCTTTTAACCCACTTTAGTTTAGAATGAAATGGTGCTGACTGCTTCCTTCCTTCCTTCCTTCCTTCCTTCTTGTGTGCAGTATTTTTGGTTTGCGTACTTCCTCCACGTTCCTGACATTGATGAACAAGGAAAAAAAAAAGAGGAAAAAGAAAGAAAGAAAGGATGCCATGCTCTAAAGGTAACGCTTATTTATTTATACACATTTGCAGCATTTAGCAGACACGAGACAAGCGAATCCATGTCCACATGTTGGAGTGAGGAAAAAAATCAATCAATAGTAGAAGTCCTGGAGAGGTGTGTGGATTTAGGTGCGTTCAAGTCAAACCGAGACTGCACAGAATAACAGAACACGGTTCTGAGAGTAAAAACTCCCTTTATTTCTCTATATAATCCCCTGATACACTAGTGCACTCACCCCAGTGTTTCACTAGTGCTTGGAAGTTTTCTCAGTACTCCAGAGCCACGATCGTCTGAAACGCCGGCCTCCCAGGAACTCCTTCACATGTGGAAATGGCTTGGAGCGAGGTCAGGACTGTACGGGGGATGTGGCAGTACCTCCCAGCAGATTTCCTGTAACGTGCAAATGGTGCTGGTGAACGAGTGTGTGTTCAGTTCACACAGACAGATGCGTCTCTTCTACAAGCTAGCCCCTGATCTTCAGGGATCAGGCGTTCCTCTCACTGACCTTTCACAGGAATGACCTCAGCGTGCGCCGAGCCACCTCGGGCCAGGATCGTCATACACGGCTTTCTGCAAAACGTTTCTCATCAAACGAGTCTCATCAAGTCTGCACTGTAAACGCCAATCACTTTTACGCCAAAACCAAGTTCTTTAGTGCAGTAGCATAATATATAATATATGTAGACTGTTATATAATGTTTAGTATAGTAGTCTATTATAGTAGTGTACTTTTATATTGTTAGTATTGTACTTTTTTAGCATTAAAAAACACTAAACACTTCTTTTTTGTGTGTGTGTGCCTCTCCCACTTGTAATGAACTCGTCTTAACACATCTAGTGCTGCGCATATTCTTGCACTTTGAATGCATTCCTTGAAATAATCTTTGTGTTGTATCTTGTCCTGGTCCTTCACAGACTTCATCCCACAGGTAAGCCCAAATTAAGCGTGCTCAGAATTGGGGATCTTAGAAGCCACTCCACAGGGCCACGGTGACCAATCTGAAAACCTCTTGGGACACCTTTCGGGATATGTAGCCATATGGGCGGCCTATGGTTCTGTTGTGCAGTAGCACTGACTTACCACTAGAGGGCGAATGTGCCTTTTATCTCCATCTTTGCAGTCTGACACTGTTAAGGAGCACATGATGTTTGAAAAGACACTTCTAACGGATACACACACACACTCAGACACAGAGTGTGCGTTTTCTGATTAAAGACATCACATGTCAATTTGTACAGGTGCATGAATTTATGTAATAGGCTGTAAAAGTCTGGCACCTGGACGGTGTGTGGTGCGGTGAATGACGGGTAAACCGGGCTGTTTAGCTCATTGACAGGCTTTCAGCTGTTCCCGTGACGAGCGGAGATGAGGAACATGTGTCCCAGTCACTTGACTCATGTATTTCTTTTACAGACTCGGGAGAGGGAAACAAATCTACATGCAGCCTGTCTTTGTGTTCTGTTGCTTTCGCGTCAGCGTAACAAAAACGAAAAGACACGGTGTGACCCTGCGAGAGGGAAATAATAGGGCTATGTTGCTTATGAGGAAGGACACAAAACAGGAGAGAATCCTGCAGATTAGTAGTTTGCTTGTTGCTTTGAAGTTTAAGCACACTCCAATTGAGATTTGTACCTTTTGTTCTACTGTAGCTTTGGACCTTTTTATTTTTCCGAATCTTAATCCCGCACAATTTCACCTGGATGTGTTTGAAAAATAATGTAAGAACCACCGCGAGGACTAGCTCTTAAAAGCTGAACACAAAACAGTGTTTACCGTAATGATGCAATAAGTTAGGATACAGTACAGCTTGGACAATGCAGTTTTATTTTTAAGGTGTATTTACTCATATAAAGCTTTTTGGCATTTCAGCTCGGGATCGATCGTTACTCCAATAATCCCTGTAGACGTATGGATTTGTAGTGCGACAGATTGATCTCGTTAATGCCCCGAGACTCACTAATCGATCGTGTTTAACCGAATAAAGCTTTGATTATGATTCAGCTCGAACCGTTCCAAACATTAACTCTGTTCTTACCTTGTGAGACATGAAGTGCTCTGAGACAAATGATGATCTTCTTCATTTATTATTTAAAATATCAGAGAATGCAGTTTAAAATACTAACGAGTGCAATGCAATATATGTAGACTTTTATACTGTAGAAGCATGCTTTTTCTTTTTAAACAAATGCTTTTTATATTTGGTCCAGGCAGGATCTACACTTGTCTCACCACACACACACACACACACACACACACACACAACTAAATCTGCATGAAATATAATTTCCCGGTTATATAAGGATTAGATGAACTTGAGGGCCTTTATTAAATGATGCATGTTTGCAAATAGAGATTAGAGGAAATAAAAACCACATTTGGGTGTGTGTGTGTGTGTGTGTGTGTGTGTGTGTGTGTGTGTCTTTTATTCTAGGCCTGCTCTAGTTAGAAAAAGGTAACAAACAGAGGATTAAATTATAAGATGCTGAGCTAAACGATCACCGCTGCAGGGTTCAGGAGCGCGCGGACAGAGGAGAAGTGCTGTACCCTGAGGTTCACGCGCAGTTTTAGCTAGTACCCGCGGAACAGGTGTACACACACACACACACACACACACACACACACAGTAATATATACTGTAGGCACCTAGACTTTCTCTTTAGGGACAAAAAAAATTTAAGCAAGTGTGATGGATGAAAGAGCGCGCAAAGACATTCCTGTTATTACTGTTGACATTTCAACACCTGCAGGAAAGAGAGAGAGAGAGAGAGAGAGAGAGAGAGAGATGGAAAGGATATATAGAGAGATATGAAGAGAGAAAAAAGTAAGGGAGAGGCGGACAGTCAGAGAGACAAAGAGAAATACTGTATGGCGGAGAGACAGACAGATGGAAACCGAGAGGGATAAACATGACGTGTATAAACAGATTAATAGATAGATAGATATCTGAATAGACAGACAGACAGTTGAAAAAAGAGAAAAGAAGAGTGTGACAGAGAAATAACTGAGACAGAGAGACAGACAGATGGAATGAGAGATGGAAAATGAACGAGAGAAATTGATACAGACAAATAGAGGAGAAATAGAGAGAGAGATAAACAGAGAGAGAGAGAGAGAGAGAGAGAGACTGTAAGATAGAGAGATAGACAGATGGAAGCAGCAAGACAAACAGACAAATGTTTAAACAGATAGATTGATTGATTGGTAGATAGATACCTGAATAGACAGTCAGATAGGGAAAGACAAGAAACTGAGAAAAAAAACTGAGACAGAGAGACAGACAGATAGAAAGTGAATGTGAAGAATAACGCAATCAGAGGAGAAATAGAGAGAGACACAAAAATTGATAAATATACAGAGAAAGACAGAGTGAGACAGATAAACTGAGAGTGACAGATGTGAGAGAGAGAGACGTCCACGCCAACCCATGCGCTTACTCTGTTAGAAGTCTTGTGACATATTCTCTCTCTCTCTCTCTAGTTGTATCTCCACCCCCGTCTATCTGTCTCTCTCTCTCTCTCTCTCTCTCTCTCACACGGTCTCTCTGCATGCGCAGACAAACTCTCTCCTGTGCACTGTGAAGTTTTGTGACTGACAAAGAGACAGACAGAGAGACAGAGAGACAAACAGAGAAATAGACAGACGGAGAGACAACCAAAGAAACAGACAGACAGACAGAGAGACAGACAAACCCCCCTGCACCCGGTATAGAGGAGGAGACATTCCGGCTCGTGCAGCAGATGTCTCCGGTGATGTCCTGAGCTGTCCGTGCTGAGCGGTCTGTCCTGAGCTGTCCTCTATCAGACGCAGGTCTAAGGTAAGCGGGACTCCTGCGCGTCAGTAGACACGCTCCCTCCACACCGGTGCCAAACCCACTCCTCCTCCTCCTCCTCCTCCTCCTGTCTCTGGAGTGCTCTCCTTCGCCTTCTGTAATTTGCTTTCGTGTGTGTGTGTGTGTGTGTGTGTGTGTGTGAAGCAGCTTGATGACCAGTCCGGAGATTTCACCTCACATCCCTGATCTGACAACAAACCCCATCCACATCCACATCCACTCTCTCCTCCTCCTCCTCCTCCTCCTCCTCGTGCGGACACACGGAGCAGCGGATCGGTAAGTCACTGCACTCACGCGCGGAGCTCGAACTTGGCGCGCACGTACAGAGTCAAATCGCGCGTGTGTGCGTGCGTGCTTGCGTGTATGTGCGCGCGCCTGGGTGCGCGTTTGCGCGGAGCTCTTACGCGTTCACCAGATCATGCTTATGGACTCTCTCTCTCTCTCTCTCTCTCTCTCTCTCTGTATGATTAATTATTAGAGGTGTGATTTTTTTTTTTTGCATAATTTTTATGCTTTAAAATTTTTTATTTATGACATATTTTAATGTTTGTTTTTATTTTATTGGTCATATTTATTAATCATTTTTAAACTTCTAATCATGACATTTTTTTATTTATGGTATTTTTTTTTCCACAATATTGTCCACAAACATTATGAAAAAAAAATATAAGAAAAATTTTGTTTCGTTTTATTTGATAACTTTTCAGCATCGATCATGTAAGTGGAAACATTTCAGACAGAAAGTTTCTTTTTTTTTAATAAATATTAATTTTCAAGCCTACAATATATTACATTAAATTCTTCATGTTTTCTTCATGGTTTCTTATATAATGTTTAGCACATTTAATGCCCCTTTTTTTTTATTAAACGTAAATTAAAGTCATGACGGATTGGCACTCTGTCCAGGGTGTACACTGCCTTGTGCCCTAAGACTCCTGGGATAGGCTCCAGGTCCCCGCGACCCTGAATAGAGGATAAAGCGGTATAGAAGATGAATGAATGAATAAAGTCATGACGTAAGTCATGCATTCAGGTCTGAAACTTTAATCGATTATCAATAATCACTCTATAGATTTATTAATTTTCATATTTAAATCATTTTATGGTTAAGCCTGTACAGGAATGTCAGATCATCTCTAAATGAATAAACCACAATAAAACAACATTAAAGACTTATTATAGAATTTATTAAAAATAATGTTCATTTATAAATCTAAAGGTCTAATCTGAAGGTCTAAACCAGTCTTCTGAATATCTAAAAGAAACAAGTTAATTTTGTCATTTTGATATAAATTATATATCAACATACTGTATCGCAGCATTAGTTACAGATTGCTTTTAACATTTTTATTTCTTTATTTTTGTGCATTGAAGTTTAGATTTTTAATAATATGGATCTTTATAGAGTACATTAGTGTTTAAAGGACATTTGTCTGTCTTGCATTGTTTTTATAACTCTATCACCATTTATTTTTCTTGGCTTTATGCTTTAAGTTGGATTAAATTTTCAAACATCACGATTTTAATATTATATTTTTGTTTACTTTTTGTTTACTTTTTTTTTCATGTGTTATTTCTGTTAATCTTTCATATCAACTTTTAACTCACTGGGCGCCGATTCCTCATAGACTGTCTGTGTGTGAGTGTGTGTGTGTGTGTGTGTGCGTGTGTGTGTGTGTGTGTGAGAGATTTTCAGTCATTAGGATATCTATCTAAATATTTCACGAGACAGAGTCAGATTCCCGTATGTTCTTTGTCACTGAGTGCATTCCACCAAATCAAACAAACATCATTCGATATTTATTCCTCTGTGTCGTTAGTTTCTTTTCCGTTTTTTTAACTCCCCTCGAGAAGTGTTTTGTTTGAAGATATTTCTCAGCAGGAGTAATTTAGCCAGCGCTGCCAGTGTGGTGTTTATCTCTGGCTCGAATCAGGGATTGGTTTCCGAGAGGAGGGCAGGAGAAATACTTGGACTGTGTTTGTGTGTGTGTGTGTGTGTGTGTGTCTGTGTGTGTTACTGACTTACTTCACTTTACTCGCTCTTTATCAGAATGTTCTGTCTCTACACTGAATCCTGGACGAATGTAGACTACTATCCTGATGCTTTATACAGAGTTTAAGCGTTAAGTTCTTCACTTCTCATTTATTTTATAATCCTGTCCTGACTCAGTTATAACTGCTAGAACAGCAGCTCTGACAGAACTGCATTTGCAAATCACAGGATTGTCCTCTTATTAATGTGTTATTGTGTCTTTAGTAACAGCTTAAAGGGGTTTGTTTTAATAAATAACTTTAGATTATCAACATGGTGAGACATTTAAAGACATTTATTAAAGGAATCTCCAGTGTCTGTGCTAAGGTTTTAATTAGAACCATTTGGCAAATTGTTGATGTAAGATGAATAAACCCTGTTGTTGTAGAAAAATAATCACCCTCAGGGTGGTGGCAGTGACCCCGCCTCATGCCGCCATGCCAACGTTGATTATTTTCCTGTAACAACAGACACAGACTGTGTTTTCATACAGTACACGTGAATATTTAATAGTTTAAGTCTGTAAATGTATGTAATTCTGTTTAATATGTTACGTAACATAAACATACATACAATACAATTATTTACCAATATTTATTTAGTTCTACATACAGTTCATATTTTGTTCAATTTGTTTTGTTGAGCTCCAGGCCATAATTTAATAAAAAAAAGAAAAAAGAAAAAAAAAAAACCTTGACCACACATACACACTGCCTCGCCAAAAAAAAAGTCGCACCCCCAAACTTGTCATTCAGTCACCTTTAGATTTGATTACACACACACTGAGGTGTCCAGTTCATGTGTGAAAATGATTCCTCATGCTCCCAGAACCACTCTTTCACACTCTAAGTGCTGGAATATGTCCCGTGCCATCGGGGAAGAAAAACTCCATAGATGTGATAACCTGGCCATTCAGTACAGAGACAGTAGACCTGAGTGACTGAAGCAACCCCAGATCATAAAACACTGCCTCCAGAGGCTTGTACAGTGGACACTATGCATGATGGCCGCATCGCTTCATGCTCTTCCCTTCTTACCCTGACACGCCAATCACTCTGGGATAGGCTCAATCTGGACTCATCAGGTCACATGACCTTTTTCCATCTCTCCAAAGTCAAATCTTTATGCTCGCTAGCAAACTGAAGACTTTTTTTTTCTGATTAATCTCACTAACAAGTGGTTTTCTTATGGACACACAGCAGTTTAGTCCCAATCCTGTACGATCTCATCAAATTATGTGTGTGTGTGGAAATGCTCTTTCCAATATAGCTTTGGTTTTTTCTGGTGGTTTTTACTCTGCAACTTTGCCAGGCGTTTAAGTGAATCTTCATTCGTGATTTATTCCCATTTAATTAACATTTCTTCCACAAAGTGACGGTTCCGCACTATTCTTCCAGGTTTTGATAACGTGTTGAAGGGTTCTTAAACCCAGTTCCAATCATTTGTCTTCTTACAGTAGTTGTTTTCTTTGCTTGATGCAGCCCAACAATTTGACCCTTCTCAAAAGAATTTTTGTTGGCCAGGCAGTGTACAGGTACATGGGTATTTAAAAAAAAAAACTTTGCAAACATTTTAGGTCACTGAGATCAGACCTTTTGGAAATATATTTACAATCTCCATTTTTCAGTGTTGATGTGTGGAGAGGAAAAATGGTGTTTTTGGCCTGTAAGAGTTTGACAAATTACTTAATTGAACTGTTCAATTGGCCAACATGGCTTTATGATTAGGATTATATCTTCATCTCTTGGTTTGGCTACTAAGAGGGTACTTTTGTATTTTCACCTGGACAAAGCGTTAAATGAATGAACAAGCAAAAACCCTGTTTTTAAAAGAAAAAAAAACTTTCTACATGTGAACTACTAGATGTACTAGTTTATTATGTTATCATAAGTGTATTGGAAATAATTATCTTTTTGAGCAACATAACTTCTGTAAGTTCATCACATCCACACTTTTCTTTCTTTCTGTCCTAAACTGATACCCGGGTTCTGGATTGATACCACAGTGCCACTTCCTCTTGGTACCATTTGTCTTATCCTGGCTTGGAATGGAAACTAACTATTAATTTGCAAGTAGTCAGATTCCAGTTAAATATATAGAGTAAGTGAGTAGGAGGAAAGGGAGAAAATATACATTTTCAAACAAATCTTTAAAATATTTAATTCAATTTTATTTGTATAGCGCTTGTAATGGTCATTGTCGCAAAGCAGATTAACAGAATCAAAAGAAAATAATGGAAATGTGTTTGAAATGTGACAATGTGTATGAATCAAAATGATCAGATTGTTCCTGTAAAAATAGACAATTCCTAGAGTCCACTATAAAGTTGAAGTGTCATGAAGGTAAAATATTTTCCCCTGCTGATCAGATGATCAGTGTTGACTTTGACACCATCAGATGTCTTTCAATTTTGCATATTATGTAACTGATCATCTAGCAACTATTACATAATCAGAATGCTTTTTTCCTGCCTAGTTCTAGTAGAGGTAACAAAAGTTAATTATTCAGTCTATAGCATCTCAATGTCATTCCTCAGGATCATTGCTCTGAAGACTGTCATTTGGCCTTGCTGAAACATGTGATGTGATGTGTGCTATCATTATGGCCATGCAAGCTCTGCCTCCATCCACACTAGCAAGCAACAAAGTGACAGGTATTTTTTTAGGTATCCATTTAAATCCAATTGATTACCTGTGTGGCACTGGACAGTATAAATATAAGTCATTCCTCTTCTACATTGCTTACTACAAAGTCAAGCAGTGATAAGTGGTTTGTAAAGATCTCCAGCATGAGCACCAGGGGAAATTTTTATTTTAATGCACCTGCAATCGTTTTTTTTTTTTTTTTTTTGGTCTCTCTGGGGGTACCATCTATTGTAACCTCATCGTAAATATCAGTAGCAATTGATTCTCAGGTGAAGGAAGCTCCAAAAGAAGTAGAGGGTATAAGGATATATCAGGAAGGAATGGAGGGCAGGCATCTCTTCTTGTAGCAGGAAAGGGAGAGAGAGAGAAAGAGAGAAAGAAAACCCAGTTGTAGAGAAGTGTTCGTTTTGTCAGCTATTTTTGAGTTTAGTCTTAGTCCTGGGATAAATGTCCCTGATAGTTTTTATCATACAGTATTTAGTCAATCCTATCTTATTTTTGTATATAGTCAAGTATTAGTCAACTAAAAGTCTGGACATTTTAGTCTAGTTTTAGTCAGAGGAACCCACAAGTACTTTAGTCTAGTTTTAGTCAGAGGAACCCACAAGTACTTTAGTCTAGTTTTAGTCAGAGGAACCCACAAGTACTTTAG
>JAQQZS010000004.1:2777047-2790533 GCA_030068045.1 Platyallabes tihoni | reverse complement strand
GTAAATGGTCATGAAAATAAAGAAAACACACTGAATGAGTGAAGGTGTGTCCAAACTTTTGGCCTGTACTGTATATGAAACAGTCACACATTCATACGGTACATATATATGAATGAAGTTTGATTTAAGCCGTATACGGCGCCTTACAAAAATGGGCCCAAATATTTTCTATTCTCTTTGGCTCGAGTAATACTTCTGTGATGAAGAAGAGTGAAAGATGACTCAGCTTGTAACACGAGATCACTGCGCGCGAACTCCTGATACGCTGCGTGCCATGACCCAGGAAACACTACTGCTTGTGCCTTAATGAATGAACACCATATCGCAGCAGATTGGGATGAAAATTAACTGTTGACGAAAATAAAGACAGATTATTTTTTAAACCACATTTTAGTCTCATCTTTTTTCATCAACAATATTGCATGCTGATTTTGTCACTGTCACAGTTCATTGATATCCGTGACGTCTCGTTAATGTCTTAGTCCCAGGTAAAAATGTTTTTTTTGTACTTCTTTTCGTCATTATTTTTGTTGACGAAATTAACACTATTGGAGAGTTAGGTTTGCTCTTATCTGAGTCCTGACATAAGGAAAACAAACAAAACACAGGCATGAGACCATCCTGGGGCATAAAGTGGCCAGTTACTTCACCCTCAACAAACCTGAGTGAACTCACAAATGTTGGGGAAGAGCAACCAGAGCAGTTTACCATTCTATGGCCATGGGTTCTCCAAATCTGCTCCTTTACCTAAGACAAATGTATTGCTGTAAGGCATGATTGGACAAATAAATTTTCAGAATAGACACTGAGACTGTGTCTTAGTTCAGAGCATTAATTGGAATAGTAACTTTTGGGCTTTTAAGAGGTGATAACCTCAGGCTGCAGTAGTCTTTGTTATACAAGGTACCAACGAATAGCCTGCAACTTTTGATGAAAAGGCCATGAGAAGTGTTTTTAAATTAAGATGAAATTACACAGGGAGCTAATGTAGTAAGGATAAGATAGGGGTGATGTGCTCGTATCATCTGAGCACTCTCGCTGCTGCATTCTGGACTAACTGGAGCATGTTTATGCACCCAGTGGAACATGCGGACCATAAGGCATTTCAGTATTCCAGCATAGAGATGACAAAAGCATGAACTACTTTCACTGCATTGTGTATTGATGTTATATTTCTTATGTTAGCAATGAAAGATGAAAGAGACGAAAGGTTATACAATCTACATGAGGTTCAAATGAACGACTGGAATCTCTAAACACACCAACATGTTTTACTCCTGCACATAATGAAACAGAAAGGCCATCCAGAGTTAATGTATTATAAGAAAGCTTACTTCTAGCTGCATGTGGTCCTAGTACCAGTACTTCTGTCTAGGACCTAGGAAGAGCATTCAGTGGTTACTTCAGTGGCACATTTCTCAGTCTCTCATCTGGCTTTGCTGAATTGTAAAAACGGGTGTGATCAGGATACCACTGGAAACTAATACAAATTGTATTCTTATAAAAAAGAAACAAATAATGAGAAAGAAATTAAAACAAAACTACAGGATTAAAGGAAAGAAAGAACAAAAAGGAAGGAAATAAGTAAACAAAGAAAGAAATGAAAGAAATTATTAATGGAAAGACAAAAAAGTTAGGAAAAAGGAAAGGAAAACAAAGGAAAAACAAGAACATTGTGAATAGAACGAAGGAAGGAATAATCAAAGATAAAATACAGGATTGAAGAAGAGAGAGAAAGAAAGGAAGGAAAGAATGAAGGTAGGAAGGATGGATGGATTGATGGATGGATGGATCGGAAGACAGAATGAAGGAAGGAAAACAAATAAAAGAAATGAAAGAAAAAGAAATGATTGTCCCAATGAAGAGAGATAACGTGAGAAAGAAAATGAAAATGAGATAAAAAGAGAGTGCAATAGGAATCATGTTTAGGAATGATGTTACTCAGAGACAGAATATAGAGAGGAACAAGTACAAGTAACAGAACGTTATGGGACAACAAACTTCCAGGTGTCGTGATTTCCAGCTACGAACCGACAGCGATCAGGCAAATATGACCTGCCAGAGTGCCACTGACCACAGATTTTAGTCTGTCTAGAAGAATATTTAAACTTGGTTTAGGGCAGTAATGTGTGTGTGTGTGTGTGTGTGTGTGTGTGTGTGTGTGTGTGTGTGTGTGTGTGTGTGTGTTTATAATGGGGGTAAAGTTGGGATGTCCTCTCGCGTTTTCCCTCCTGCCATTCTCTCTAACTGGATTTTGATCACAGGACAGGAAACAGTAAACAAATTCCTCAACATGTGGCGGCTTGCAGGGGCGTATTTTCCTCTCTCTCTCTCTCTCTCTCTCTCTCTCTCTCTCTCTCTGCTCAGTGAGCCAACTTGCAGATCTCTTGGACTGCACTGAATAGCGTTCTCCAAACCGTATGAATTATAAGGCTAATGGGCTTAAGAGGCTTGTCCTAACATCGTCTCTGCTTAGCCGTGCACAAGCTGGCTTAGACAAAGGCAAAAAATAGATCGCAAAACCAGAATATGCCCATTTCGAGGTCAGGATTAGAATGGATGAAAGGCTTGAACTTTCTTTAACAAGCTATAAAATATTCAATTGTTGGCAAATTGATAGATTTTTTTCCCCCCTCACTGCTTGCCAAGTGTGTGTGTGTGTGTGTGTGTGTGTGTGTGTGTGTGTGTGTGTCTGTGCATGCGCATTATGATTGCATTTTGGCATTTAAGTCATATGTGTTTATAAGCACAGAACTGGGGCAGAACGTCATTATCACAAAAATAAAAGCAGAATGAGAACAAAGTGAGTGATTTTTTTGGTTTTGTATGTGTGTGCACGAGTGTGTGTGTGTCTGTCTGTCTAAAGCATGCTGTGTTTGCCATCACTGCCCTAATTTAGCCACTACCACTCTCTAACTGAACATGTGGATGAGTTAAGGTTGCTTTGTGGATAAGTTATATGTTCCTATACGGTATGATGCTATCACTGTCCGTTTGTGGGCGTGGCCTATCACACTGAGAAAAAATGAAGAAAACAGACAAATAATGTTGCGTTGAAATTGTTTACATTAAACTGTAAATTGCGTATTATTTATATACATCAGTGTGCTCCTTTCTTTGATGCGGAATAAAAATAGCTGAATAAAAAGTGATTAATAAAAGCAAAGCGGGAAATAAAATGGGAGCGAGATTAAGGAAAGGATAAAAGAAATGAAAGAATGATGAAAAAAAACTAAATGAAAAAGAGAAAAACTATAGCTAAACCAAGCTAAATAAATATACAAAGACACACACAATGAATAAAATAGAGAAAGAAGAAGGAAAAATGTTTTGATAAATATGAATAAAAGAGTTACAATATTATATATAGTATTTAAAGCTTTAGCTTCCCTGCCTCCAGGGTTTGTTTTTCTCCCCAAGTAGAGTTCACGTGGTTACACATGAGCACAGGGTTCTGGGATTCTGGATATGATAAAACAGGGTTCCAGAAAAGCACAGGGTTCTACAGCATTATACAGGAGCAATGGGTTCTACATGAGCACAGGGTTCTATAGAAGCACAGGATTTTATAAAGTTCTCCAGGATCACAGGGATCCACAGTGTTCAACAGGACCACAGGGTTCTACAGGAGCACAAGATTGTACAAGGTTATATAGGAGCACAGAGTTCTAAGGTTTGATAGGAGTACATGATTCTACAGGCTTCTATAGAGCACAGGGATCTAGAGGATCACAGGGTATAGGTTTCTACAGGAGCACTCGATTCTATAGGGTTCTCCAGGAGCAGAGGGTTCTGTAGGAGCACAGGGTTCTAGGCAGATCTAGGGTTCATCAGAAACACATAATTCTGCAGGATTCTGCAGGCAGAACCTTAGGCTTACACAGGATACTACAGGATCACAGAGTTCTAGTTTCTATAGACACACAAGATTCTACAGACTTCTACAAGAGTGCAAGCTTTTAGAAGAGCACAGGGTTCTAAGGTTCTACAGGAGCATGTGATTCTACAGGGTTCTATGGGAGCACTAGATTCTATAGGGTCCTACAGGATCAGAGGGTTCTGTAGGAGCACAGGGTTCTAGGCAGATCTAGGGTTCATCAGAAACTACAGAGTTCTACAGGAACACAGAGTTCTGTATGAGCACAGGGTTCTAAGGAGATCTAGGATTCTGCAGGAACACATAATTCTACAGGGTTCTGCAGAATGAGCACAGTGTTCTACAAAGGTTCTACAGGAGTACAGGGTTCTACAGGAGCACATGGTTCTATAGAGATCTGGAGAGACACAGGTTGTGTAGAGAATATGGTAGACTGTAAGGGTTCTCCAGACAGATGGTCCAAACAGTGTGTAATGTAAGTGATGCGTGATGAGAGGACTGTAGAGGTGTAGCTCACAACTAATTCCAAAAGGTCTAGTGTGTGTGTGTGTGTGTGGGGGGGGGGGGCGGATTAACACTTTGATCAGTTAAAGATGAATGACACTCGGAGGCTTTTTATCGCTCGGGACAATGACTAGCGTTGGCCATCTGAGAGCCGGGGAGGTACGGCAGCGATCACATGAATGGAGCGACACAGTATTTGTTCTTTCTCTGTCATCTATACATCAAACAAGACGAGTGAAATGAAAAAGAGGAAAGAGGAGAGAAGTCTGGGTTTCTGATTCATCAGCCTTTTCTTGTCTAATTCAGAGTTTTGAAGTGGTTTAGTATTAACAGGCATTGTCTGATTGACTCGGGCTGCAGGTGGATTATAAAGCAGCAGAACCCACAGTACCAGTGTTCAGTGTTCACTCTGCTGGGTTTAAAACTCTGATAGACGCAGTGAAGCACAAAACAGATGGGCAAGTATTAGAATCGTTACATTCTTATAAATATACAGTATTTTTCTAAAACAGATTTGTGATGGCTGATGCCAACATTATCATCAGTTATGCAAGTCAACTGCTTTTCTTTTCTTCCTTAAACCATAATATCTTTGTAATTTTGTAGCAGAATGCTTTGGGGCTGTTTGCAGATGGTGGAAACCTGATAGGTCGGGGTAATTTATGATTTCCAGAGAGCGTTCAAGTCAAAGTTCAAGAGTTTTGATTGTGCAGAATAACAGAACACGGTTATGAGAGTAAAAACTAAAGATATGATTATGTGAGCAAAAACACTAACGTACTTATCCCAGCGGTTTACTGGTAATAGGAAAGTTTTCTCGGTATCCTGGAGTCATGATTGGACTACCTGAAACACTGGCTTCCCAGGAACTCCATTGTGCTGCAAAAAAGAACCATTTTTCCATGAAAGGAAATGACCATTAAAAGGAGATTCTCCCTCTTTCTCTCTATCTTGTTCTCTCCCTCTCTGTCTATGTACAGTATCATCGTCATCTATACCGCTTTATCCCATGTACAGAGTCGTGGGGGGCCTGCAGCCTATCCCAAGAGACTTAGGGCACAAGGTGTGGTACACCCAGGACAGGGTTCTGTCTACAGTATGTATGTGTGTGCCAATACTTATACAATTTATGATACAGTTATTTTAGATTGTCATATCTATGTATAGTATACCATCACATTAATCTATCATACCCAGTTCTACTAACTGAAGATCAGACAGGACACATGTGATTATTCTCACTGATTTGCAGCTCCTTGGTATTTTTCAGTGCATCTGATTTACAGAAATAAGGGCATTCTTACTTAACAGTCGCTTCTGTATGAAGGTTATAACTTGGGCATAGATATTTTCATGAGTAGCATAGTTATATGTTTAGACATCATTATATAGAGTGCCAATACTTTTGTCCATATATGCAAGAGTGTAGAAAGTAGTATATCTACTGTATGTATATGTGCAAAGTGCAGTTTTGGTCATAAGGGTGCCAATACCTCTGAAGTTGACCACTGTATTAGATTTCAGAAGAATCTCCCATGAAATTACACCCAGCATTAGCGATCGGATATCAGCGAGAGGATGCACGTCATTGTTGCCGCTGATTTGCCGCTCGGCGGTATCTTCCTGTGCGTTTCATTTACAGAAATTAGTGCATTCTCACTGACCCGTCTTTTCATCTGTTGCCTTGGCGCATATTTCAGCCTGTTCCTGGGCTTATTTTACTAATTGGTGGCCTGCGCTTGCTCAACACCGATTTGCCTTTGATCATCTCGGATCATTACGTTTACCTCATTAATTTGCTCGATGCCTTGCTCGTCTTCCCACCTCTCCATCTCCGAACCACCCTTCATTTCTCTTTTGCCACATTTCAGGGTTCATATGAAAAATTGGATTAATAATACATCTTATGAGCCAAGAGAAAATGAAAATCCTTTCGCGTCTCTCCGTCTCTCTGATGGCTGATTGTGTTTCCCCAGCGTGAAAGACGTGGACCGAACAATGCCCGATGAAAGGATGATCAGTCGATACGAGCTGCTATTGTTGTCGAGTCTGGGCTGGAGGGAGCGCATGAGCTGGGTGGAGAAGGACAGCGTACTTTCCCTATTGCATCCCTGTAAACAGCAGCTGAGCATTTATTAAATCATTTCATCATTTAAAGCCACTGTTTTGGGGTTGTAATAAGAAATATTTTTTTTACAGTTGCACTACAAAAATGTTACTGTTTATTCCAGATCAGGCTTCTGTAATGGGTTAGAGGTGCCAATAATTATGACACAGGTATTTTGCATAGCATAACCATTTCTAATTTTAGAGACAATCTATCCATGTTTTAGGTTTAAGGGCGCCAGTAATTATGAAACCAGCATTTTGCATGAGAAAACCGTTTGATTAAGAATTAACACTTAAAGACTTAACACTTAAAGCGGTTACTACACTCTGCAGGTGATTATTTTCCCACAACAGCACAACATTTATTCAGTTATTTAAATTATTTTATTCAATTATTTAAATTATTTTTTGGTGAGGCTTCACCATGTACTACATCCAAGGGTGCCAATAATTTGAAACCAGTGTTTTGTATCCTATTACTGTAGGGTGATTATTTCTCCAGTAAGCTCACAATAATAATGATGTTATTCATCATTCCAATGAGGTTCTATCCTGAGGAGGAGTCACTGTGTATTACATCTAAGGGTGCCAGTACTTTTGAAAACACTGTTTCTACAGTCTGGGGTTGATTATTTTCCTGTAACAGCATAGAACTCCAGTGGTGCTATTGTTGCTCCTGTGGTGTGATGAAGCAGAGCTAATATTACTGTACCCAAGGATGATTATTTTCCTATAAGAGCACAACATTCTGATGGTGATATTCTTTCCCTGAGGAGGCATCACCATGTATTAAATCTAGGGGTTGCCAGTACATTTTAACCCAGTGTTATACATAAAAAAAAATCTCTTAACGAAGGTGCTGTTAAATCAAATTAATCCATGATGAAGCAGAGATCCTGTCACGACACTCTTGAGTTGATTATTTTCCATGTAACTGCATATCACTCCAGTAATGTTATTCGGATGCATCACCATTTATTATTTTTATGGGTGCCAATACTTTTGGTGGGGGGAAAAAAACATTTTTTTTTCCTTGAGAAAGCCTTTTGAGTAGGTTCTGTTAAATGACAAATAATCCACAACAGGCTAGTGTGATCCACAACCGGAGGGGACCAATACTTTTGAAATTATTACCAATTCTTTTGTATAAGGAGGTAAATAATTAATATATTAATAGGTAAATAATTAAAGGAAAATAATTAATGACAGGATTGTTTGATAAGGCAGACATCATCCTACTATACTCTGCGCTTGATTATTTTCCTGTAACAGCATAGCACTACAATAATGTTATTCTTTCCTGAGGAGGCGCCACCGTGTATTTCGTCTGGGGGTCTCTTTTCAAACCAGTGCTTTGCATGACTCAACCTTTTTAGTTGGTGCTGTTCAAAGAAAATAATCAACAACAGCCAGATGTAGTGAAGCAGAGATCTTGTTTCCGTAATGAAGATGATTATTTTCATATAAGAGCACTCTCGCTCACTTGTCGTCTAGACCACTTTATCCTGTGTCCAGGGTTGTTGGGGGCCAGAAGCCTATCTCAGAAGACTTAATGCACAAGACGAGGTACAGTACACTCTGGACAGGGTGCCTATCCATCGCAGGGCTGGAGGATGGAAACCGGAGTACCTGGAGAAAACCCACCAAGCATGGGGAGAACATGCGAATTCCATGCACACAGACTCAAGATTGGATTCGAACTTGGAGCACTTCAGGTGCAAGGCTACAGGGATCCACTGATCTTTGCATAAGAAAGCCTTTTGAGGAGGTGCTTTGAAAGGAAAATAATCAACAACAGGTGTGATGATGTGGAGAACCCATTACTATAATGGAGCTACCGTAATAGCACTACACTCAGGCTGCATGGTGGCCTCACACATCCAGGATCCGGGTTCGATTCCGTTCTGTGGATGAGAATGGACGTCTGCGTGTGTGGATGGAGTTTGCATGTTCTCCATGTGCTTGGTGGGTTTCTTAAGGGTACTCTGGTTTCCTCCCACAGTCCAAAGACATACAAATTAGTTTAATTGACATTCTTGAATTGCCTGTAGTGTGTGAATGAGTGTGTGTGTATATTTGTGCTCTGCACTGGATTGGACATTCTATAAATGCTGTACCCTGGTTAGTGTCCTAGGTCTCCTGGGATAGTCTCCAGGCTCCCCTGCAACCCTGTAGATGTTGAGTGAGAGGGTACGATGATATTATACTTTCCTGAGCAGGCATCACCACATATTACAGTGCATGTCAGGGCACCAATATTTTTGATAGCATTGTTTTGCATGAAAAAAAAAAAAAAAAAACTCTTCTTGAGGAAGCTAATCAATGACAGGGCGGTGTGATGAAGCGGACATCCTGTTCCCGTAAACGAGGATGATTATTTTTCTCTTACAACATGTCCTGAAGTGTGTTATTAATTTTCCATTACTGGAATTTTCCACTGATTATATTTGTTAAGTTAATGAAAGAGTGAGTGATTATTTGTAGGGACGGGTGATATACCATATGTCACAGTAAACATTTCTGAGACATCATAGACATCTTTATACTCCTTTATTACAATGACCTGTTCTCACATCTGTTCGTTTTCTCATTTAACAACACTGAAATTTTATGTCTTTAGGTGATCCCCCCTCCCCCGCCCCCCACAGATGTGAACATACTGTAAACATGAACGATGCCTCAACTGCTTGAATCCACTCCTTAAAAAATTGTGACTTCAAACCCATGCCTCCTACACTTCCCTAGCATTTATTTTTTTCCCTTCCAAAACTGCCGTGACGTTACACCGCCTCCTAACAAAGCGGTTAAAGATAAATCGGGAAGAAAAGGGCTGCCAAATAGGGCGCCGATAATCCCCTCCAATTAGGTGTTTACGGCATGAAAATGGGATTTTCGCTCGCTCTCGGAATCTTTTCTTACGGAAAAAAAACCCACGGCGAGCGAGAGCGAGTTCTAAAGTCGTGAGAATCGCGGAAAGGCACGCCAAGTAGATTTCACACAGAGATTCCCACGTGGCGGTCGATGTGACAGAGATACACACGTGGCACGCAGATATAGATTTATATCTGTAATCGAGGCCACGGCGTGTTTACCTTCATCAGGAGCGCATTGTCTAGAGCGCATGCCGGTACATCAGGCAAAAACACACATGAGAATGAACAAAAGATTTGAGGCTATTTATTGAGCAAATTGCATCATCATCATCATCATTTTAGTTTTTTTGCATCATTCTCTGGCACAGTGTTCGGTTCTGTCCTATTATCATATAGACAACACAGACAAGAGTGATGTAACGTGTGTTTCTGTGTGTGTGTGTGTGTGTGTTTGTGTGTGTGTGTGTGTCTACAAAACCAGAAAACTACACACTATGGATTATGTCTTTATTATACCATCACTTTGATGTTGAATCCTCCGTTCTGATTGGACGGAAAGTATCAAGTTCTTTTTTTTTTGTGGTGTGGTTTATATTAATGCAGCGGCGTTGTCGTTTCCATGGTAACGACTCGGTCACAGGGATGTGTACGGCTCCAGGAGTAATAAAGAGAAGGTGTGTCTGAGGCTGATTATGATTGTTTATTGGTATGTTGTATTTTTTTTTCTTTATGATAAACTGATGAAAGAACAAGATGATGTAACTGTTGCAGAGGTAGAAGAGGAATAAAACACTCTGAATCTGAGTAACAGTGACATCGTGTCACTTCATCACACCAAACTGTTGATTATTTGTCTATAATGACACACTGTGTATGTGTTTTTCGAATTATTGTCTATTTCTGTCTTTATGATTGTGTGTGTGTTTGTGTGTGTGTGTGCATGTGTGTGTGTGAGTGTGTGAGTGTGTCTGAGACAGAGAGAGGGTATGCGTGTGACTGTGACTGATTTTTTCTGTTTGTGTGTGTGTCTGTGTGTGTGTGTGATTGTGTGTTCTCTGTAAGTGTGTCTGTGTGTGAGTGATTGTATGTGTGTGAAAGTTTCTTTTTGTGTGTGTGTGTGTGAGTGTATAGTTGTGTCTTTATTTGTGTGTAAGAGTATCTGTGTGTGTCTGTATATATGTAAATGTGTGTGTGTGGATTTGAGCGTGTGTGTGTCCGCCTGTGTGAGTGACTGTACGTGTGTGAGAGTTTTTTTGGGTGTGTATGTGTGAGTGTATAGTTGTGTCTTTATTTGTGTGTAAGAGTATATGTGTGTGTGTATGTGAGTGTGTCTGGATTTGTGTCTCTGTGCATGTGTGTGTGCCTGGATTGTTGTGTGTATGTGTGTGTGTGTGCGTGCGTGCGTGTGTGTGTGTGTGTGTGTGTGTGTGTGTGTGTGTGTGTACGGGGCAAGCGAGGCCCTCTGACTGAGAGTGTCCCTCTGATCTTCTCTCATTCTTTCACTTTCAACATCTTCCCTTTCTTATGGAAACGAGCCAATTAGACTTGTGTGTGTTTGTTTAAAACAAAATGCCGTTTAATTAGTCTGATCAAAACAGCACTTCTGTAGGCCGCCGCTGCCACTTTGTACTTCTCCTGTCTCGCAGCGTGCCGGTTTGATCCCGACTCATAGGACACAAAGACAATCTGATAGCTTTTAATGAATACACTTACTACGTTTACATCTCTTTCTCTCTCTCTCTTTCTTTCCTTCTTCCTTTTGTTCCTTTTTTCTTTCTCTCTCACTCTCTTGTTGTATTGTTCCTGCTTTCTCTGTCCCTCTTCGGCTCTGTCTCTAACCCTAACCCTGATTCTGTAACTTTCTCTCTCCATGTCTCTCTGTCCTTTTCTCTCTCTCTCTCTCTCTCTCTCTCTCTCGTTCTTTATTCCTCAGAGCCTTTACTGAGAAACAAAAGATCCTTTTGCAGATGAACAGATTTATGGATTCAGACTTATGGGAACTTAGGGTGCCTTTGTTGTTCAAGTTGTCCAGGATCGTTGCCCTAATTATTCAAAAGTTGGAGAGACTTCAGTAGCCTTTCTGTGTGTGAGTGTGAGAGTGTGTGTGTGTGTGTGTGTGCGTGTGTGTGTATGGAACCATGAACAGGTTTTCTCTGTCCTTCTTTCTGCTTCTGACCCCAGGTTTAGGCGACACGCCCATCACATGGTCTGATCAGCTCGCTTCAGCTCCGACCTGGACATAAATTGACATTCTGTGTACTGTGTGTGTGTGTGTGTGTGTGTGTGTGTGTGTTTGAGAGAGAGAAAGTGTTAGAGATATGAATTGAAATAGGTTACCGTGACAGCTGTCAGAATAAACTTCTTCCCCGGTTAGAGACCAAGTGTCATCTTGTTTTCTATTATTATTCTCTCTCTCTCTCTCTCTCTCTCTCTCTCTCTCTCTCTCGCATACACACACACACTGCTTATTATTTATTTATTATTGATCTATAATGTATTTATTAAAGAATGACAACTTCTACTTTCTACCTTTTACCTTCTATGAATGTAATAATTTATAGTCAAATTTCATATTTGTAAAACAAGTTACTTCCTGTTGTCACTTGTGTTATAGCAGCTACAGTCTCTCTCTCGTCAATCGCTTTAATTCTCTCTATTAAAGATAATAAAATGAAACAGCAAAAAAAAAAAAAAAAAAGACCTTAAAGAGAAAACACCCCTGAAACCTTTGCCTGTTACAAGGCACTGGCACTGGAGACTCCTTCCGGAAAACCCCACATCATATCACAGTGATTACACATTTACATTCTTAAATTTAAAAAGCTCTCCTCCCCAAATGTGTTTCAACAGAACCTCATTCATTTAAGATTATGACAATATCTGTAGCAGTACAGTTACAGCTTGTAAGGATGACAAAGAGTATTAAAACCTGCAGGAGCACCGATGAACCCATTTGTAGATCTCCATTTAAAGTGTTAACAGAATCATAACTAAATAACACAGAACAATTATTCTTATGGATACAAAATCGGAGGCAGTCCACATTGATATCGAACCTGCTCATCCTTTTACGCATCTTTTAGATTCGACGTGTGTATATACACGATCACTGTGTGCACCATTGAGATCTACGTGGTGTTCGCATGCAAATACTGTGTATGTCACATGCAGTGATGTCATTATCATGTTTACCAGCCTGTCTGCCCGAGTGTGCCGTCTGTACATCCATAATTTGGACTTTAAATACTATAGACATCTGACCCTACTCTCTAGTCCCTGTACCGGGTCTGTTCCTCACCTCCAGCCTCAGTCTCAGGGCATGAAAACAAGCCTCTGTCTCGGGGTTTTCATGCCTCAAGCCTCCATCTCAGGGTTTGTCTTCATCTTGGGGGTTTCATGCCTCTAGCCTCTGTCTCGGGGTTTTGTGGTCGGGGTCTTGGGGTTTTGTGTCTCAAGCCTTCGTCTCGGGGGTTTCAAGCCTTAAGCCTCCGTCTCAGGGTTTTCGTGCCGCAAGCCTCTGTCTCGCGTTTTTTTTGCCTCAAGTCTCCATCTCAGGGTTTGTCTTCATCTTGGGGGTTTCATGCCTCTAGCCTCTGTCTCTCGGTTTTGTGTCTCAATCCTCCATCTCAGGGTTTTCATGTCTCAAGCCTCCGTTTCATGGTTTTGTGCCTCAAGCCTCCGTTTCAGGGTTTTGT
Source organism: Platyallabes tihoni (assembly GCA_030068045.1). NCBI lineage: Eukaryota > Metazoa > Chordata > Actinopteri > Siluriformes > Clariidae > Platyallabes > Platyallabes tihoni. The sequence continues at coordinate 2,777,475 of JAQQZS010000004.1, read as the reverse complement.
GTCTCAAGCCTACGTTTCATGGTTTTGTGTCTCAAGCCTCCATCTCAGGGTTTTGTGTCTCAAGCCTCCGTTTCAGGGTTTTTCTTCAAGCCTCCACCTCAGGGTTTTGTGTCTCAAGCCTCCGTTTCAGGGTTTTTGTCCCTCAAGCCTCCGTCTCAGGGTTTTGTGTCTCAAGCCTCCACCTCAGGGTTTTGTGCCTCAAGCCTCCGTTTCAGGGTTTTGTGCCTCAAGCCTCCATCTCAGGGTTTTGTGCCTCAAGCCTCCGCTTCAGGGTTTTGTGTCTCAAGCCTCCGTTTCATGGTTTTGTGTCTCAAGCCTCCGTTTCAGGGTTTTGTGCCTCAAGCCTCCGCTTCAGGGTTTTGTGCCTCAAGCCTCCGTTTCAGGGTTTTGTGCCTCAAGCCTCCATCTCAGGGTTTTGTGCCTCAAGC
>JAQQZS010000004.1:2752563-2766735 GCA_030068045.1 Platyallabes tihoni | reverse complement strand
CTCCTCTTATACTTCCTGGTAGGCGGCCGTCTTACTTCCGGGTCCTAGTGCCGGCCGCAGATTGAGTGTGCATGACACACACTTCTTGTGGTAGGTTAAACTAGAGTGATTGTAGTTAACTGGTTGCATGTAAAATGATGCATAGCAGACAGCTAGCACTTAAATCGACCACACCCCTAATTATTCATCATTCATCTATTAACCTCAGTAGTCCAACTAGGGACTGTGGAGGCCATCGTATTTATTTCGTACTACGTATTTATTCTGTATTACATATTAATATCTCATATTTATTCTCATTTTACACCCATGGTAGGACCTCCGGGAGACCAACACCATTTTTTGTACCAGTCTGTAACCATGCGGCTAAATAACACATCTACCGAGGTGAGAATGAATACTTATTGACTCATTATTGGAGCCAGGCTCTAGTTGACATTTAAATTGGAATTTGTTTTGGATTTTCCACATTAGCTTCATTTTTTTTAACCGGACGTTATCTCTTGATATGATACAGAAATGTTAAGGTACTAGAATATGAAATATAAATAATAAGAAATGTATAAATTTGTAGCTGCACTACAGTCAGAGATTCTTTTATAGAAAATGAATCAACATGTTCTGACCAATCTGAATTGAGAAATCAACAGCGCTGTGATGTAAAAACATAACAAAAAATTTTTTTTTGGCCATTGCAACTTTCTATTTGATTCAACAGCATTAATATTAATACTTTGATTTGTCTCGAACAGCTATAATTCTAAAGAAATACTACAGTATGTAACGTTTGCTTTAACTGTTGATTGTTTAATTGGATCTTCTTTCTCTTACCTCCACTCCAGTGCAGTAGGTGGTGTAATGGTAATGCACCAACCATTCATAACCTAAAAAGAAGTCTAGATTTTGCGAAATGAAATGCATGCATTGATGTGAGAACTTTGCAGAAGTTGCAGGCAGTTTGTATTTTCTGTAAAAGCCGTGGTACATTTTCAAGGAATTCATCAATTTTAGCCAGTTTAACAGGTGTAAGTTTACCTAAATATTTTTTAAAACTAAGAATTGATACAAAATGGAAAATGAATCGAATCTACAAAACAGAAAGATCTATTACATTGATAAACCACAGCTCAACATACTGTAAGACAAAAAAAGTCTTCATTATTAGCGGTAAAGCATTTAATTGAAGGAATTTGGTAAATTGCATTATAACTAGCTACAATGTTAGTTTGGATAATGCTAAGGAAATAGCAGCTGAAGAAGCTATCCACGTTCACTACAAACCAGCAACTTGTGACCTGCACTAATAAATATTTTTTTTACCTAAAATCAGTTTTAGGGTTCACTTGGTTCCTCACTGTCGCCCCCTGAAATCTATCCATTTAGCTCTTTGTAGGAAACAAATCTTTATTCGATACAATCATAATCATAATCAGAAAGTAGATCAGCGACACCAACAACTCTTCCTCAGAACTTCCTCAGGTGACATGATTGGCTTGTTCTTTTCCCTACAATACCTTTTGTTCCCCCTAGGGGTCTGTGAGTCATGTTGAAAACCCAGCGCCTGTAAGACGATATATCTAGCTTGCTCAAAGGAGGATTGTGTATCACTCATTCCTGCTTCTTTCTCTGTTTGCTAATGAGGCAGCTAGCAGCGAAGGAAGCACGTCTAAACAGACCGCTTGTAAATTTCTACCCCCATACCCTTTTTTTTTTCTTTGGCAAAAGGTAGTGCAGATTTTCAGACATGGTGTCCAAGTTGGGTCATCAGCAGCAGGTTTTATTCCAAACAGGAAATCACTCTTAAAGATGCATGGAACGCTAGATTGTATAAATGCAGAATTGGACAATAGATAATCATGTGTGGTTTGTACGTTTTTTAATCCCCCCCACAACTCACACAAACACACACACACACACACACACACACACACATACACATGCACACATCCTTGTCCTCCATCTCCACTCTGAGACTAAACAACATCACCACGCAGGAAGGAACAGCCTGTCGCTAAATTATACCGAGCGGCCGTTTACATCCCTCCAGATAAATATTTACCGACCCGCCTTGTGATTAGCCACCTCCGCTAACTGTCCACCCCGCTCAGGCCCTGCCTCTCCTCGGGACCACCTTGGTGAACAATGGCTCTTTCAGGAGAGTCACACAAACACACACACACATGCACAGAGAAACCCTCCAGACCTACAGCCTTGGGGACTGAGCAGGAAGTGGCACTCCGTGCCCCAGACGTGGTGTAGGAGGTTTTTTGGAGGGGAGGGGAAGCAGGTAATTGAACCCCTGTAGGTCTGGGTTACTTTTCAGAGCTTGTCTAGTTTTGTCTCAGATATGTGTGTGTGTGTGTGTGTGTGTGTGTGTGGGTAGAACGAGATGGATTTCAGGGTCAGTGAACACCGCTTAGCGTTCTGTCAGGACATACCGGCTTACGCAGGTCTGGGGAACAGATGCCTTGCTAAGCCCCGCCCACTTCCCTTGATTGCATTGTCTCATTAACAGATGTTTCAATGTTATTATTGTATTAGTGGTGAAATGAATAGGCAGATGTGTACACTGGCATTTTGTTTAGCGTGTGTGTGTGTGTGTGTGTGTGTGTGTGTGTATGTGTGTGTGTGTGTGTGTGTGTTTTTTAGAGAGAGGAATTCAAAATTAATCTCGTTTTGCTCCCAAGTAAACACCTACTCTCGCTTTTGCACACATTTAACAAAGTGACATCATGTATATTATATCTTTCCCTTACGTAAACTGCTTATAATCTCTTTATGAACACTTGCGACACCATTTTCATACTTGTATTCTCAGTCCATTTGGTGAAGTGTCTTTCACTTATAATAGTCATATGAGCACTTAATGTGATGACATCATTGTTACTGGATTATACGTTTTTTTAACTGTCACTTTAGACCCATGTTTTTTTCAATTTCTGCTTATTAGATTATGCCAACATCATGATGACATATATTCTTCATAAGTGTATTATCTCTGTGCCTAACAGTTTTTGCACACATGACATACTAGTGAAATGTATATTTTGCCATACCATTAAATAATTTCTACCTATAAGATGTTTATGAATACTTACAATGACAAACACCATGTCATGACATTATATAGACAGGGCTATAGAAAACTGTGTTATGTGTTTCTGCTCAAAAGCTGCTTAAATACTTATAACAATGACATGGAATGACAGTGACAGGTTTAAATAATGGGCTTCTTATTTTCTTTTATAATTATATACAAGTTGTATATGTACAGAATACTCATAACACATTGCTTTATTTATTTCTCCTTTTAAGCCCTTTGAGAATATGTATAACTCCCCCATTACATAATGACAGTGTTGTGTAAAGTATGTTTCTTATTTCTTCGTATGAGCCATTGATGATGACATGACACCATAACAATAGGATTATAGAGGTTTTTTTTTATATTGTTTATATTTGCCATACAGGTTTCTCATGAACATTTGGAATATTATTGCCATAATAGTGACAGGATTATTTTAATGTTTCTTATTTCTTTTTATGAATTATGAATTTTAGGGTAATATAAAGGCATGAACATGCATTGTTAGTGTTTTTTTTTTTTTTTTTTTTTGCTTATGAGCTGTCTTTATAAATACTTATACCAATACCAGGGCATCATAATTACATTAATAGGTAAAGTTAGTTTCTTTTTATTTGCTTTTTAACAGTGTCAGGGCATCATGACGGCATGCACATGTAAAGGTAGTTTATATTTTATTTAGGCTTATGAGCTGTTCATGAATGCTTATTACAATCATATTACATTATAATGACAGGGCTACATGATGTAATTTTTATTTTTGCCATATAAACTGCTTAAGAATATGTAAAACAATGTCATGACATCATAATGACAAGATTACATAATTCCTTTTAAGAATTATTATTTCTAATTTTAACTTTATGAATACTCGTAACAATGTCATTGCATTAGAACGACAGACACATTAAACTTGCAAAAGAGACTACTGTCTCAATTTGACTACCCTGGTAAAACAAAGGAAAAATAAAAAATAAAATAAAACAAAGTGTTTTTTTTTTTTTTTTTTTGCCAATAACCTGTTTATGTCTGCTTATAACAATGACATGGTATCACAATGGCAGGGTTAAATATATTTCTGGCATGTTTAAATGCTTATGAATACTGAGTAACAATGGTCATGACTTTCTTATAATCTATATAAATACTTGAATTTCTTAGTTCTGTTTTTAAGCATTAAAAATGACTTATAACAATGGCATGACATATAAAGGAAAATCTAACATATTTCCCACCTTTTGTTTATAAGCTGTTAATGGATACTTATAACAGTGTCACAGCATCATAATGACAGGGATATGTACAGTAAATGATGTTTCTTATTTCTGCTTATAAGCTGTTCATTAGCTATAATGTCGGGTTAGGATTAGGGTAATGTCGGAACCTCATTAAGACAAGGTTATATGAAATTGTTTTTTTTAAAATGAATATTTATAACACAGTCATGACATCATAATGACAGGATAATGCAAAATTTTGACAAATAAGCTGTTTATAAGTACTCGTACAGTACCTATGTCAGGGCATCATAATGACAAGGTTATTGTAACGTATACTTCTTACTTTGCTTATGAGCTGTTTATGAGTGCTTATGACACTGTCATGCTGATGGCAGATCAGGGTTACATATGGGTTCAGATGAAGTTATAAAGCTCTGAAAGTGGGCATTATTGGTTCTCTCATTAGCCTTTGCGATATGCCTCTTGCGTCATTAGGATTTCCGCTTATGTTAGATGACATAATGACGATGCTCATCTGTGTCACTTGTAGTCTGTCACTTATGGTGTTACTCAAGCTTCCTAGTCATTGTGTTATAGCTTTGGACAACATCTCAGGTGAAAGCAGGCCAGGTGTTGAGCAGGTTTAATAGGTGTCTCTCTCTCTTTCTCATACCAACCAACCAAAAAGAGTCTAAAGCAAATCCCTCTTTATAGCACCACTGCTAATTCAATAACAATCCCGAGCACATCAGACGATGCTCGCGCTACGCTGGGCACGGTCCAGGTGATTTTAGCGTTCACGCTGCACTTTTTCTCTCTTTTTTTCCTCTTCACAATGCCCAGCTTACTGGTTCCTATTGTCTGACCGTTGTAAAAGACCTGAGAGAGACCAGCAGGAAAGACAAAAGCACCAGTCGCGGCAGAGGCGATTTCGCATGCACCTGGCATCCGCGGCAAACGAGGGACATTATTAATTGCTAATACATATTTATGTGGCACAAATTTGCCATTTGTTTGTGCATAAAATTATCAATAGGCATGGGGCGCTTAGCCAGAGAAAACGGTGACCTTTTTAAAATAATAATATATGGAGCTCGGCGTGCTTGTTGTTGTTGCGCAAGCATGTGTGTGTGTGTGTGTGTGTGTGTGTGTTAAAGCAGAATAACATTCTGATAATTGATGTTTGTAGAAAAAAAAACACAATGAGGAAAGTGAAGAGACGTTGTAGATGTGTTTTTGGCAGTGACTGTGTAGCTCGCAGGCCTTCTGATAAACACACACACACACACACACACACACACACAATTCAATAAGGAATAAATTAGTCCGGTTTCAAGTGACTCCTTCTTCGCACAAACACATTTAGTTTCTATTAATGCCTGATCTGCGCTGCCTGCAGCCAAGTGGCCGCCAGATTCGATTACCATAAAGATTAGAACGAAGCTTTTCACATGCAGGTGAACACACTCGCAGTCACACACACACACTCACACACACACACACACACACACACACACACTATTACACACACACACACACACACACACACACACACACACTGCTGATCCCTCTTCCCTTTGTGACATCTTTGCAATACAAATCCAAATAGATAAAAAAAAATAAAAAAAAAACATGTGTCAAAGAAAAACCGTAAAGTCCATTTGGAAAAGTCCAAATGTCTCTCTTATGCATGTTCATAACTGTGACATAAACATTCATAAAGTCTTATGTCTCGCACATGATTAAAGCTGCTTCGTTAATTTTGTCGCAATTATGCCACATTGACATTTTCTGACCAGCTGTTGTCTTTCGTACTGTTCCCGTTATATAAGTGTTATAGAGGTGTAATAATGTGACATAGCATGCCATATGCCATAAGTTCATCAATGAAAGACACACACACACACACACACACACACACACACACAGGTTTAAAGAGCTTGCTGTATAATGGGTTTTAAGCAAGACCAATCATAGCCCTGTAATAACAGGGTTATGTATGCTCTATGCTTGGTGCGTTCTGTACGAGAAGATTCTTGTTTCTGTTTCTAAGATTTGTTTGAATGCTAATGACTTGGTTGTGATGCTGCAATGGCAGGGCTAATATGATGATAAGGTTATATAAAGTACAAAGTGCGTTTTCTTATGATGCTGTCATGACTGGGTTATGATGCACTTTGTATAGATGATTATGCTCATAAGACCTTTATTAGCTTTTTTAGTTATATGTAGTGATATATTTGTCTCATTTTTTCTTATAAGTATCCTATGAGCTATTATATAAGGTATAATAATGCCATGACACTCAAATAACATCATATTGCGTAAGCTGCTTTGGACTTGCTTATAACAATGTTATGATGTTATAATGACGGGTTTGTGTTTCTTTTTTTTCATGTATGTTTTTTCAGGTCCTAATGTAACATGGCTATTATTAAAGATTTCCAAATTGTCTTTAAAGGCTTATAACAACATGATGATAAAAAATTCTGTATTCTTTCTTGAAACTTGCAGGAAATCATGATTCTTTGTTTCTTTTTTCTGCTTATAAGATGTTTATGAATATGTCTAATAATGTAATGACACTTTAATACACAGTTACTTATAGAATCCCTCTCTCTCCTCCTCCTCCTCTCCCCGCTCTCTCTTTTTTCATACCTCTCTCTTTATTTTTGCTCTCCTTATTCATTTTGGTTTCTCTGCATCCCTCTTTCATCTCATTCCTCTCTCTTTACTTCTCTTTCTCCTTATCCATTTATTGCTTCTTTAATCCCTCTCTCTTTCTCCTTGTTTTTTATTCTTCTCACTTTCTTTTCATTCCTCCCATTGGGTTCTGTCCTCTCTCTCTTTTTCTCTTTTTATCTCCTGTCCTTCCTCTTGTTCGTCCTTGACGCTCATTCTCTCCCTCTTTCTTTCTTTCTTTCTTTCTTTCTTTCTTTCTTTCTTTCTTTCTTTCTTTCCAACTCCATCATTCATCTCTCTCTCTGTCTCTCTCTCTTTTCATTTCTCTTTATCCGCATCCTTCTCTCATTTCATTCCTCTGTCTTTCCTCTCAATCCTGTCTCTTTCCTTTTATCTTTCTTCCCCTCATTCTTGTCTTTCTCCTCATCCATCATCTGTTCTTTTCATTCATTTTTATTTTTTTATTCTTCTCACTTTCATTTTATTCATCCCTTCCTCTTATTATTTTTATTCTATTTATTCCTCTTTCTTTGTTCTCTCTCTATTTATTCCTCTCTTTTTCAATTTTTTCCCACTATTTATCTCATCTATTTCTTGCTTCTTACTCTACTCCTCTTTTCGGTTCACCCCTTCTTTCTTGCTCTCTCTTCATCCTTTTTTTCTTTAACCCTCGGACTCCCTGTCTCCTTTTTCTTTTTCTTTCTTTCTTCATTTCTTCATCTGTCTTTTCATCACTCTGTCTCTCTTCACATCTCTCTCTCTCTCAGGACTCATGCGTTCCCTGATGGACGAGTGGTGTGTAGACCGGTCTACGTCTCGCTGTCAGTAGGTGAGTTCATGTTTGAAGTGCTGATGTTCTTCCAGGAGCGAGTAAATGAATCAGCTCCTCGCTGTACGCCGGCATTAAAGAGCCTCGTATCATCACTGTGACCAAATTATATCAACATTACAGCCATCGTTACCGCCAAAGCCGTTACCATGGATACACGAGTCTCAGCCAATAAAACACACAGTTCACTCATGACCAATAATACAGCGGGCGCTGAGGTTCCTGTCTGGGTTCTCATCTGAGAGACAGAGAGAGAGAGAGAGAGAGAGAGAGAGCATGGGTGAAACAGGTCAGGGCAAAGAGAGACACACAGAAAGTCAGTGGGATAAAGATAGAGAGATGGACAGAAGAGAGAGAGATCGAGAGAATTAAATTGAGGGAGAACGTATAACAGAGTGACAAATAGAGAAAGAGAGAGAAAAATAGAGACTGAGAGAGACGAGAATGAGACAGAAATACAAGAAGAGGGGCAAAAAGAGAGAGAGAGAGAGAGAGAGAGAGAGATACAGAACTGAACTGATAAAGAATGAGAAAGTACTAAAGAGAAAGAGTGTGTTTGTGTGTGTGTGTGTGTGTGTGTGTGTGTGTGTGTGTTTGAGACACAGAGAGACATGATAATAGAGAGCAAGAGAGACATGGAAAGCGAGAAGTACAGTAAGGACAGATGAAGACGAGATTTTAAAGACAGGATGAGAGTTAAAGTGAGTCCGGGGTTGTGACAGTTGAGAGAGATGGAGAAGAAGAAGAAGGGACGAGTGAGCGGTCAGGGAAAAAAGACACAGAGTGACAGAGAGACGCAGCACAGCTCGAGGACTGAACTAGACGCTTTGCAGCAACAATGCAGTGCAACTGAAACACACACACACACACACACACACACCCACACACACACACACACACACGGGTCAGTCAGCTGGAAAGTGCTGCAGTCTGAAACACAAATTGTTTTTCTGTCAAATACACTCAAGTGCACGCTTGGCAGGACGGGGTGTCGGGTGACATATGGGTTCACTCCTGACACTGCCCAGGACACAGAGCAGAGCTCGGACAGATCTCAGTGTTGGGGTGTGTGTGTGTGTGTGTGTGTGTGTGTGTGTGTGTGTGTGTGTGTGTGTGTGTGCGCGCGCAGGTCACACTGTACTGTAAATCATGGAGGACAATTATCATGTAAAGTTCATATAGTCAATTTTCCACAAGCGATGGTTGATTAAAAACTAAGATCAATTAAAAAACATAACTTTTTATTTTAAAAACACATATGACTTACATATGACCTTTATAACACATTAATAAGCACTGCAAAACTATTTTATAAAGCGACAATAAAGACTGACTACAAGGTTTATTTTAAAACTCTGCGCTTTATTTTCATTTTCACTAACCACACATTTGTCATAGTTTTAGGTCATTAAGCATGAGGAAAATTAACTCTACATAACAGTTCATAAGAGTGTTATAAATGCAAATTATTTACAGCTTTGGTTAGATGAAGCCATGATCAGAGTAATTTTTTTTTAACTTGACGAATCAATGAAATGATGTTCAAATGATTCTTCATAATAGTTTGGGATAGAAGCTGAACCTTCTCAGAACTCTCAATACTTCATAATGCTTCATAAAAAATACAGAACGAACCCTCTTTAATTAACTCTTACTTATCTTTTTCTTTCTTTTCTCTTTCATGATAAACCAAAGGTGTATGCTTTATAAGAAATTTATTTAATGATTCTTAATTTGAGCCTTGTATAAACCCTTTTATAGACATACCCTTATAAGACATACTTCCAAATTCTTTTTTAAAAATATAAATATGTATGTAGGTTTATGTCAGTTGTGATGAATAGCATATATATATATCATATAAAGGAACAAATGAGAACATACAGTATGTTTGGAAAAAAATACTGAAGCAGATTTTTTTTTACGGTTTAATAATAATAAAAAAAATAAATAAATAAAATAAATATAATAAATATAAAGGGCTTATGTAAGTCTTATGTAGCCGTATGAAAAACATTTCTAAAAATGCTGTTACAATGAAACATAATCTTAATATAAGTTTTAATAGGTACATACGTACTGTATATGTACAATATGTAGGTTAATGACAGGCTTCTGTAAATGTCATGTAGAGCAATGAACAACACAAACTAATTTTATACATGTATGTGAAAAAAGTTACAGTTCCACATTAAATGTTCTACATTCATAGGCACATATATTGCTTTATATAAAGTAGCAGGCATATATAGGTCTTATGTAGCCTTATGACCAACTAACATATTTCTTTACAGATATAAATATACAGTATATATAGGTTTATGCCAGTTGTCCTGACAGGCTTCTGTAGGTCGCTATGTAGCCCTAGGAACAACGTGTCTAAGTTAAACAGAATTTAAAGTTGTACATTGATGTTATATCAGTTGTAGTGGAAGTATGTAGGCAACATGTAGCCCTATAAACACATTGTGTACTTACGTTAAGTTAGAGTGTTTTTTTTAAGGGTAATACGTTGAACCTTATAAATACTGTATATGTCGGTTTATGTCATTAGTCATGCAGCTCTATAAACACTGTGTCTAATGATTTTTTTTTTTGTGGCAAAAATGCATAATCCTACATTCGTAATTCTTATTATAAATATATAAAAATGTATGCATGTACTGTATGCATGTCAGATGTTGTGAAGGGCTTATGTAGGTTTCTAATGTATACTTATGAACAGTGTATCATTGTCATTGTTAATAGCGTTACTAACTACTTATATCTTTTAATGTAGAACTAGTGATATAGGATCATGCTGTTCATTAAATTTTGTAACCCTAAATATATCCAAGTCATTAGGTTGCCATGAAGGGCTTATCTTGATTCTGCATAGTAAAGTAAAGTGTAAGTTATGTCATATTTCCTCAGGCTCGTGTCCGATGACCTACTCAGTGGACGAGTAACACCATCTAAACACCAACATCCTCAGAACTTTCTGAGTGTCATAAAAGCTTTTGTAGGATCGTTTAAAGAGCAGGCGAAAGCGGGCTTCTCTAACCTCTGACCTGATTTCCTTCAAGTGCGCATTTAAAGGAAAGCCTAACAACAGACAGGAAGTCATGTCTTGTAACAGGAAGTTGTCGAGCTGTAAAATTGTTCTGGATGCTGTAACCTTGATGACCTTCTCTAATGATGCAACATCCTGTTTTTTAAGTCTGTGCATGTGTGTATGTGTGTGTATGTGTGAGTGTGTGTGTTTCTGTGAGAGAGAGAGAGAGATCTGGGACTGTCCCAGAATGCAACGCTATAGTATAAGATACTGAGTTACAGCAAAGAATGCAGGAGATAAAAGTTTGTGTTAGCATTGTGTTGAAGCTAACCTGATGAGGACTAAAAAGACTAAAAGACTGAAGCACCACTGCAGAATCCGCTTCACTACTACCAGCATAGCATTATGGGTAATGTAGGAAACTGTTAACTGAAGACCAAATAATGACAGACCAAATTAATTGACCGTGTCGAGCTATCTCACTGTCTGTAACTCTCTTGACCGGGCTTTCTCTCTTGATCCCTCTGCTCCAAATCATCATCTGTTGTTAGGATCTCTGGTCCAGAGGGGGTTTGTGGTTGACAGATTGTCCTGCGGTATCCCCCGTCGAGCGACGTACCCAATATGCCCAGTGTCACTCTATTCCCAAACCTCTATAGACTCTCGCTTCTTCCTCCCGTACACACCTGGGTTTTCACATTCAGGTTAATAGGTGTGTATGAATGAAGGAATGTCCTCGTCAGGAAGTCTCTCTCTCTCTCTCCCTTTCTTTGTTTTGACATACACGTCCTTTGAAGTGCCGGACACCCCTCATCAACATTATCATATAAACAGCCAATATCCAGCTCTGTCTAAAGTCTCGCTCTGTGTGATGAGAGCTCGGCGTTGGAGCTTGTACTTCAATTTATGCCGAGACATGAGACGAAAAGGACGTATGAGAAAAGCCTCAGGAGAACTCGGGGTACACAAATAGTGGCAGTGACTAATAGTGTTTTCTGATGTCCAAGAACTATATTATTTTTCAGATGTTTACATCTTCGAAAGTGGAAATGTCCAGAACCAGTAGTCAGACTTGAAAGAGATCCCCGGGACAAATTTCTGCCGAATTCTTTAATCTGATTGGTCAGAACATGAGAACTGATATTAATGGGTTCTTGTTTTAACAGTGCGTTCCCATGAACTTGTACAGCGAATTATTAACTAACAATAAACAGTAAAAAAAAAAAAAAACATTTATAAGCATTAGCTATGTTTATATGGACAACGTTTATTTAATTTGATTGTAATTTAATCTGATTGATTGATGAATCCAATTGTTTACATGGATGCCAAGCTGATTAGAAGTGCTCAAAGTGTTTAATCAGAATAAAATCTTTTTGACATGCGCCAATTGGGTCTGCCCACTGTGAAGCATTTAATTCACTGGAAATTTGAAAGAAAAACTAAATCAATTAATTCATTTTTATATTAGGCTGCATGGTGGGTTAGTGGTTACCTCTATCACCCATGCGCCTCCCGGGCCTGGGTTCGATTCCTGTGTTCTCCCCATGCTTTTGGGTTTCCTCCGGGTACTCCAGTTTCCTCCTACAGTCCAAAGACATGTAGGGTAATTGGCGTTTCCAAATTGCCCATAGTGTGTGAATGCATGTGTGAGTTTTTGACCAGAGGACCCACCTACTGTCGTAAAAATTCACAGTCTAATTTGTGATTGGTTGAAATGCTTTATTATGCATAACATGGAGAGCCAATCAGTGCTTCTTCCTCAGCCAGAGACACAGTGTATGAAAGTCTGAATTAAAGTCAGGTGGAAGACAGTTTATTCTCACAGAATTTACTGATCAGGAACAGAAGCAGGGGTCAGGAGTAGCTCAGTGGTTAAGCCATTGGTCTATGGTTCAGAAGGTCTCAGGTTCAAACCCAACAACCAGAAATTTTCCACTGTTTGGCCCTTGATCGAGGCCCTTAACACTCAACTGCTCAGATATGCAGTATAATGAGATAAAAATGTAAATTACTCTGGATAAGGGTGTCTGCCAAATGCCTAAATTTAAATTTGCTTAAATGTAAGCAAAAATGTTCCTCCTGGAAACTGACACCCTCATCACCCCTAATCTTACCCCTACATGGGGCAAATGTGTTGTAACAATCACATTTCAATGACCGTGGGAGGACCTCTGGTAAATATTTCTCTACTGAATGGCTTCTTAAAGGTTTACACATCTGCTCTCATTCCTACAGATTCAAATTCATTCAGTTTAAGCTGGATCAGGTCAGATTGTTCTTCCTGTTGTGGTCAAATCATGCAATTTTATTCCAATTAGGCTAACAATTAAAATTGTTAGTGTAATATTAGGTCCTATATAAACTCGTACTGTACATCGATATGGTGATTTCTTCCCAAAGAGAAAATGTTTATTATTTTCTTTTTTCTTTTTCTTTTTTGCATGCTGTGGATGGATAAATGAAAAAAAAAAAAGTGACGTGTCGTTCTGAAATAAATACGAAATTATAATTAATTGAATATTGCTTTGGCATTACAACACCTTCAGGATGCGCATTTATTGGAAATTATGCAAATTCACTATTACATCACACCATCATGCTGTAGACAGACTTGCTCACAGACCAACTATGAGCACTTACAAGCAAAAAAATAAAATACAACCATTCCATTTGTGACCTCATAAAAGACTTTCGACCAATCAGATCCGGCTATGCAAATGATTAGAGGACAGGTTACATGATGCATTGATTAACTGACCGAGGTATTGATTGGTTGTGTGGTTGTTGTTTGTAGAAGGACTTAATTCTCAAGCTTAGAGCATAATTGCAAAAATGGTTTCTAAAAAATGTGTAGCAAAGACAGATTTTTTAAGCAATTTAGCATAAATTTTACAGATTATTTTCTTTATTTTTTGAAGCAAATTTTCTTCTTGTTCTTTCCCTCTTTCTGTCTCATGTACATTTAGATAAAGTGTTCCTCAGGGAGACAAACTGAACAGGTATCTCTATTCTTCTCCACCTTCATTAGCAGACCTGTGTTCTCGCCAATTAGCACAAATAAATAACAAAACACGGGCATTAGCGGGACTTGTTATACAGCGCTGAAGGTGGTTCAGGAGAATACTCAGGAGTCATCTCCGCTACCTTCCTCTCAATTTATTTCCTCTTTCATCTCAGGTGCTTCGTTTTCAGCTGGATAAATCTTAATAGGCTGAAAACCAAAAAGAAATACAGATCAGCGATATTCTTCGTACGTCGCTTGACACATCCGAGATGAACTGACACATCTAAGATGAGATCATCGTGCTAATTAAGACCT
>JAQQZS010000004.1:2669316-2684997 GCA_030068045.1 Platyallabes tihoni | reverse complement strand
CCACCCCCCTCCACCTCGACCCCTTTCCTCTCGTCTTCCTCCCCACTTTACAAAGAGCCTTTCACTCGCTAACGCCGACTAAAGTCCTCTGTCTCACCCTTACCTTAAACTCACACACACACACACACACACACACACACACACTGACACAATACCTCCACACCCTTTGCACATAGGAACCCACCTATACTGACTTAGAAGAACTGTGTCCGGTTGAACAGAAAGCAAGATAAGAAGGGGCTCAGAGACAAAACACACACACACACACACACACACACATGGTTCAGCTCTTGCTCTTATCAGGTACACTGGTCCTGAATGGTGAGCAATTCATCTTTCTTCCCCTTTACCCCCTTTAACGAGCTCTGAATAACCCAAAGTGAGTGTAAACTTGTGTACAAGCTGGACGAAAAGAAAAAAACTTTAGTTACGCTAGATGAAATATAGCCATCAGACGTACGCGTGTTTTGCTTTTTTATGAATGCAAAATATGTTCCAGAGGCGTCTAGCTAACGAGAGTCATGCTTGCTTTCCCGCCCGCCAGAAAACAACCCAAGCGGTTTAATTTCGATAATTGGCTACGACTTTGTACCTGATTCTACGCGCAAACAGTGAAGTGAAGCAGTATCTCGTAACGCCGCTAGTTTACGAAGTCATCAGTCAACGAGCTCCAGCTAATTACGACAGGGCAACGAGGAAGGGGGTAGGGTGGGTTTTTTTTGTGTTTGTTTGGCTGCAGAGGTTGGAGGGGGTTGATTTGTCTTTGTGGCAATACAGTGTACGCTTGCTGGACTTTTTTTTTTTTAATTATTAGCATTTTTAATTCATGGCACGAGTGTTGGGTATGGCTCAGCGTAAACCCTCTGTCCTGACATTACTCCATTTCCATTTAAAAGGAAATGTAAAAGGTGATGTCTTCAATAGCCACACTTGTGGAGTGTGTGTGTGTGTGTGCGCATGTGTGTGTGCAATAGGACTGATTGAATTAGAGTAATTAGAGGCAGCTCACAGTGTCAGTATTAATCACCCTGCAGTCTCATTACGAGCCCCGCACATCACGCCTTTCATCTCGTAATCATCCCACACTCACCAAGTCACACATATTAACCCACATCTCTCTCTCTCTCTCTCTCTCTCTCTCTAACACAAGCACTAACCCTCGTCCTTTTTTAATGACTGTGTATGCAGGCACATCCTGCTGCTGAACACACACTCTTACACACTGAGAGGGAATGAAGATCATCGACTCTGAAAACAGGTGAGCCACGCAACATGCAGCTGCTCCTGCAGGGAATTTTGGGAGTTGTATTTTACACAGTAATGTCTTGTTTAATTATTTGACATTTCATCTGTTGCTGTCATCACACACACACACACACAGATAGTATGCATAGGAAAAAATAGTACACACCTAAATAAGGATAGAACACACAGCACAAGTATGGTATAAACAGGATAAGGATAGTACACAAAGTATATGGATAGTATACACAGAATAAGGATAAAACACAGCACAAGGATAGTACACACAGAATATGGATAGTACACACAGCAAAAGGATAGTACATGCAGAATAAGGATAGTACACACGGAATAAAGATTGAACACAAAGCACAATGATAGTACAAACAGCATAAGGATAATACATGCAGAATAAAGAACGTACATGCAACCAAAGGATAGTACACACAGCATAAGGATAGTACACACAGAATAAGTATAGTATGCACAGAATAAGTATAGTATGCACAGCAAAAGGATAGTACATGAAGCATAAGGATAGTACACACAGCATAGGGATAGTACACAAAGAATAAGAATAGTACACACAGCCCAGTACACAAATCATTAGTGTAATAAACACAGCCTATCACAAACAGCATAATCATCGTACACACAGCATTCTGCACACACCATAGTACACACAGCATAATACATAACACATAAATTTTATACACATAGCATAGTCCATACAGCATAGTACGCTTATCTAGTACACTCAGCATGGAACACAAATCGTTATCATGTTCTATACAGCATAGTACACACATCATAGTCCACAAGTCATTATTCCAATACATACCATATAGTACACTCAGAGTAGAACACAAATCATGGTACACATGGTAACATACACATAGCATAAATACAGTACATACAGTGTGTTACACAAATTCATTATTGTTGTACATGTAGCATAAAGTGTTGCATGATGTCATTCTATATACAATTAAATAACATATATAACATATTATTAGAATATTAATGAATAAGAAACAGGTTTCACTGACAAATTGCTGGACGTGCTGTTAAAGGAACGTAATTACCCTCAGTGACAGTAATTGTGTTGTTGATTATTTTCCTGTAACCACACACCCTGCTGCGTTTAATACCTACATCTTATTATTATTATTTTTTTAAAAGCTACGCTAATTATTATGGATATTTGAATATTCTAGTAACCAGATGCAACATTAATTACACCACAGCGTGAACTATAGATCAATGAACAGTTCAGAAACCTTCCCAGAGACTAATGAAGCACGTTTAACACGTTATTTATTATTCCTGGAAATGCTACTGCGCTGAATTGTGTTACTGCACGGCAAGGACTTTCTCACAACAGCGACATTCCACTTCTTTAATTAGGCATTATTGTTTCCACAAACCGGCGTTACGAGTAAACATCTTTGTAAAAAAACAAAAAAAAAAACAAATAGATAAATAAATAATAAAATCTGAGCTTGACATTTATCTCTAAATAGGAGGAAACGTTATATAACCTGATCCCAAATAATCAAAACACTGAAGTGGTCCTGAGTTTAAATACGCTAACCTTTTTACCTCATTAGCTCCTCATCTGAGGAGAACGACAAACAAGCTAACCGTATTTTTGTTTATTTTTTCTGCCGTTTCATTTCCGAACTCGGGGAAAACTTCCTAATAAGGTACGACACGAGAAACAACGGTTGAAGGAAGACAATCGCGACGCCTTTGAGTGGAATACGCGCGTTTTAATGAATGCAGGTCGGCTTAATGATGGCGAGGAGACTTCAAACGCCGCATTGATTCATCCTTCATGCTGTTTAATACACGCTTACGCAAACTCAGATCCTTCAGTCCTCCCAAGGCCTCACTGTCTTCATTTACACTCGTCCATGATGTCAGGTTCTCTGTAAACGCTGAGGGTGAGCTTCTTCTGTGGTGAGGGGTTTGTTATGTTTGGAATTTACGGGTTGGGAAAAAAAACCTTTGTTTTCCAAATTGTTGTCGCATTTGCAACTGATGTTGTTCCATTACTAGAACATGATAGGGTAAGATGGGGGGAAATTGTTTCAGTGATGCATCACAGTGATGCATTTTTTTGTTAATTCTTGTATCACCATGTAAAAAAATATTTTTTTAAAACTAAAAATTTCTTTTTGAGAAGATTTATTTTATAAATTTTGCATTTGAGGTCATAGAATGTTGCAGTGCCTCTATAATCCTACAGGTGGAGCACTCTAAACTATTCACACATTGGTAGGCTGTACTGTACAACATCCTGTGTGCTAGGAGCAAATTATTTGCTAAGCTTGTTTAGAATTGAACCAAAATCTGAAAAGGATGAAATATCAAGTCAGGATATTTCTAAAATCACGATACTTACAGAATCGCAAAACAAATCGAATCACGACCAGAGTATCATGATGCGATTGTATCAGCCGGCCCCTGGTGATTCGCATGCCTAACAGCGAGTATCTTGATAATCCATTATAGTCTTTCAGGATTCACTTCCTGCCACCAGGAGGTTCCACTTCATTTTTGTCACCTTTAGGTCCCAGGTGAACGAGCTACTTTGTGTTTATATATGAATTGCTACAACATTTCGCAAAAGTTTATTTTTTCGTACTGCAATACGAAACTGCTAAGCAGCAAACTTATAAAAGTCGTTACATCTATCTATTTCACCAACAGCCAGATGTTTGTTTTTGCCTGAACAGCTAGCACATGTAATTATCACTTAAATCATCAGATTGATATTTGATGTAATCGCAACACACGGGTTTCTAGGAAAAAAACGTTCCTGAGTGGTAATGATGACATCGTGCTGTAAAGTGCTTGCTCGTCACTATTGTATGGAGATTGTGAGTTTTATTCCTGGATGATGCTACAGCCATATGTAGCCCGGGAGTCCAGAAAGCAAAGGTCATACTTACGCTCTCGCATCAATCACAGCGACACTAGCAATGATGGTCATCTGAGAGTTTACATAAGCAGAAGAGGCGGATAGCGCTTTCCTCCAAGATTTTTTTCGCCGCTTCTCAGCGTTGCATGAGCAGCAGGTTGAAACGATGAGGGCAGTCGGTGTGACATGTCTCAGAGGAGTCATGTGATCATCTGGGGTGTTTAACACTCGGCACGATTGATTTGTACCTATTCAGGAATAATTGCTCCCCACTGGCCAGAAATCACCTAGTTGTTCTCCGTACTCGGGTACACTTGCGTAGTTATGCTCTCCGATACAGCAGGTATCGGAGATTATAAATGAAAAATATTTCAAAGCAACACTCTGGCTGAGTAGATCAGAGGACAAGATTGGTGCATGCTATGCACATACAGAGATTTTGAAGGAGACAGACAGCACTGATGAAGTCACATGTTCTGGTATGATTGGATTCCATGTCTGATACGTTCCATGGCCGCGTACGTTGTATCATTGTCAAGACAACCTTTTCCAGCGGACTCGGGTGCAGAATGATTGTGTTTTCACTAATCAAAATGAACCAGACTTTGGAGTCAAACGATCCCAGATTGTAATGTGGAAACACCTTTAGTCTGCGCTAAATTAACTAGCTAACATAGCTAATGTTACCTCTGCCAGCACTATGTATTTGGCATTTCTGGTTAAGAAACTCTTTTTTTTTTTTCTTTTGGATTTTTTCCCAATTTTCTCCCTAATTTAGTCGTGTCCAATTCCTCCCCGTCACTAGGGGGCACTCCCACATTAAGTCTACTACTACCACTCAGCCGGGAAGGCCGAAGACTATCAAGTGTTTCCTCCAAACCATGTGACGCCAGCCTACCGCATCTTTTCGAACTGCTCGCTCACGCAGGGTTGGGGGCGGAGTAACAAACTCGGAGGACAGCGCTATCCGCTCCTTCCACTTGCGCGAGCTCACAGACGCCCCTGATTGGCTGTAGAGCCGTGATTAATGTGGGAGCATGAAGTACCTCTCATCCCTCCCCTCTGAGAGCTCGGCCAATCAGCTCTCTCTAGACCTCCTGCTGCGAGAGATTACAGCATCACCCGGGAACCGAACCAGCGATCTCGGGATGATAGGGCGAGCACTTTACCACTGCGCCACTCGGAGGCAAGAAACTCACAACTCTTAGCGTATTCTTTTACTGTGTAGTGAAACTGTATTATTATTTCATCGCGTAATTTAAAACTAACAGTTGACTTGCGAGCTAGCTAGCATTCATGCAGTCATGATCTCTACAATGCTAATTGTAGCATCTAATCTAATTAGGAGTCTATTTTGCTTTATATTTTCTAGTTTACCTTATGGTGCGATTTATAAAAAAACAAGCCAGCTTATGATAGATAGCCAGAGTTAACCATTTAATCAAGTACAACTAGAATTTGTTTTAATCCGGCATGTTTTTATTAGTTCCACAGGAGGTTGTGTGGGTTTTAATGGATGTTTGCTGTTGTTCTCTCTCTCTCTCTCTTAGCTGTGTATTAAACCAAGAGGAGTTTATACATGCATGTATCAGATAGAATATGCCTGTGTGTGTGTGCGTGTGTGTGCGTGAAGTGTGTTTCACATGCTGGTGAGAAGCAGATCATTATGTGTGCCTGCATTCGAGTCATTTTTATTTAAGAAACCAGACAATGGGCTGTTGATTGAGGGGAAAAAAGAAGGAGGTTGACAATGGGGTTCTGTGCCTCCGAATGGAGCACCATTCTACCCCTTCGGCTTTTTTTTTTTTTTGCCTTAAAAAAAAAAGGGCCCCGGCTCATTGTGGCTGTGCCGAGACGCACACACACACACAACGGGGTGAGAGGGGAAAAAAAGCAGCGCTGCTTAGGAGGAGGAATATTTTGCCGTGGTATGTCATTATTTTGCAAATTTCTATTATCTCATCATGTTGTCTTCATTGTAATTGCGGCTAATTAGAGGGCTAGTTAGAGGCCCGGGCTTTGAGGCCTGGCTTTGGCGTGAATGGCGCGCCGCGATTAGCCCTCTCCACCGGAGGAAGCGGAGAAAAGAGAAAGAGATTAATCCGGTTACCTTGGCGACACTCGCTTCCATCTGTGAGGAACAATGCAGTTTTGTTTCTTTGGATCAGTCGGGATCAACAGAACGGCGAGCTCTCGGCCCGAACAATGCCGAATTCTGTGTAACTGGCTTCCCCCCCCATTCCACCCCCTCCACCCTAAGTGCCTCCCTCTCTCTTTAATACACTCCTCCTTCTTTTCCACCTCTCCGTTCTCTCTCTCCGCTTCTCCTTGGACGTCTGATCTTTCGACGCCTCTGACAGTAGCTTAAAACACTTTCGTCTCCACATGTGCGTGTGTGTGTGTGCGTGTTGTGGCCGCTCAGGACCAGGCGGAGATTTGTCAGAGGTCGTGACCTTGTCACACACATCCTGGAGGTTCATCCCCTGATCCCCCCTCTGGGCTGAAAAGCACTTAATGAAATAATACACCCTGAGCGCAGACCCGGATCCAGGGGCTGCACTGAATAACCCGAGCAGCGAGCCGTGAATCGTACAGTAGACCAGGAGTCGCTCGGAGTAAAGGAAACACTCGAGTTGACGTCGTCGTCGTTGTTTTCTATCCTCCTTCCCCCGGTGAATTGAAGAATATTAAAAGAATTAATGTATTTTAAAGAAAAGAAGGAAAGAAAAAAGCAGCAGCTCTGCAGATCGTGATGTGACCTCTGAGATGTGATGAGGAGATTGTGAGGGTTGGAAGAATACGAAAAAACAAGGGGGGGAAAAAAACTCTCCATCTGGTGCTCTGCAGAACCAGAATGAGAGACGGGTAGAGAAAGAGGGAGAAGTAGAGAGACAGAATAAGAGAGAGAGAGAGAGAGAGAGAGAGAGTGGGAGAAATCAGGAACGATTGAGAGAGCGGGAGTGACATCTGGTCCCATGGGCATGACAGTCGACAGTAAAAATCCATGCAGATCTCTCGCTCACACACACACACACAGAGTACACTCTTGTTCCAGCACACTGCACGTTGTGTGTGTGTATGTGTGTTATATATCTAAGTATGTATGCGCGCGTCAGACCAACCAAGAGTGACCGTGCCATTTGCACAAAGCGTCTTTACTTCTGTTACACAGCAGGTGAAAACGTGATTCCTCTCTCTACTTACGTGTGCATGTATGTTAGAAAAGAAACGCAGGAGTGCATACAATTAAAAAAAAATGTGTGGGGGGGTGTTGCTGTTTTTAATGAATGTATCCTAAATGCACACTCGCCCGACTTGTACCCAAGTCAGAGATTTAGCTTTGCTTCAGTGTATCTTGTGCAGAGGTCAAGCAGCATTCTCTGTCCTGCGTATCCCAGATCCGGCGGCAAAACAAAAACAGATAAAAGCAAGCATCAATTTCTACTTCCTTTATTCATTCATTCGTCTGTAGCCATTTTATCCTGGTGTTGGAATTAGTTGGATGCCAGTCCACCAGCTCCATAAGTAACTGAAAGCATCCATAGGTTCGTCTGCAGATTTCATACGACTGCATCTTCAGGTTCTCGAATCTGATTGGTCAGAAGAGGTGCATGATCTTTGTAATAAGTATCAGCGTGGCTCAGATAACTGTATTAACATGCTTGCTATAATACATTACGGTTTCTATAGCAACAGCTCATACAAAGGAGCTTGTATGGCAGATGACGATAAATAGTTTACTAAACCGTGTCTCTTTGTTCCTGAGTGTGTACAGTACACTTTATAACGCAAACATCTTAAAAAAAAACAAAAAAGCACAGATCATGCCAAAGTTCCCAGGACCCCATGTCCTCTGACACCTATGTTCTCAGGGTACTATGTTCCCCAGTTCTAGGGCTCTATGTTCCCAGCACCCTATGTTCCCAGGGTCCTATTTTCCCCAGATTTATATGGCTCATACTGGGAGAATGACAAAGGGTCCTAAGTTTCCAGGGTCCTATGTCCCAGGATCCTGTGTTCCCCAGTTCTAGAATCCTATGTTCCCAGGGCCCTATGGTCTCAGAGTGCCATGTCTCCCAGTACTAGGGGAGTATTTTTCCAGTGCACTTTGTATTCATTGTCCCATGTTCCCAGGGTCATATGTTCCCAGGATCCTGTGTTCCCTAGTTCTAGGAACCGATGTTCCCAGAGTCCTATGTTCACAGGGTCCCATGTCCCCCAGTACAAGGGGCCTATTTTCCCATTACCCTATGTTCCCAAGGCCCTATTTTCCCAGGGCCCTATGTTCTGAGGTCCCTATGTTCCCAGAGTCCTATTTTCCCAGGACCCTGAGTTCCCCAGTTGTAGGGTCCTATGTTTCCAGGGTTCAATGCTCTCAGGGTCCAATGTCCATTAGTTCTAGGGGCCTATATTCCAAGGGACCTTTGTTGTCACTGTCCTATGTGCCCAGGGACCTATGTTTCCAGTTCTAGAGCTCCATGTTCCCAGCACCCTGGTCCTGTTGGTCCTCCCAAGTCCTGTTGTTGGTAGGAATGCAGTAGAGTCGGGAAAGGACGTGATGTTTTGTCCCTTGAGGTGGAGCTGCCATAGATAAACTAAGTCACAGAAAAAAACTTAATAAGGACATAGTAATGATGGGATTGACCAAAAAAAAAAATTTGACCCTGTTCCTGGTGTGCTCTTTGATATTTTTGGGGTGCAGCAGGAGCTTCATGGTCTTCATCAGAGTGTGACAGGGCCCTTAGTTAAGTAGTTTTTACAGAAAATATGTTGAATTTTATAGATACGTGCTCATGATCAAGGATTCAGTATTAGTTATCATGGAGAAAAGAAAAAAAACAGTATCATGGCGCCCTCAATTAAGACATATTGACTGCTATGTCTGTATCTGATGTAAAGGACAAGATAAGGAGATCAGATGAACAGATGAGGAGCAGATCAGGAAAAGATTAAGAGCAGATGAGGAACGGATCAGGCACACATAAGAAGCAGATCAGGAGCAGACTTGGAACAGATCAGACCAAGTAGATCAGATCAGATCAAACCAAAGTGATTAGGAACAGATTAGGAGCAGATCCAAAGCAGATTAGGAGAAAATTAGGAAGAGATTATGATCAGATCAGGAGCAGATTAGAAGCAGATTAGGAAGAGATTATGATCAGATCAGGAACAGATTAGGAGCTGATCACGAGCCCTAAAACTGGCATTGCATCATCAATGAAATGATTAGCGTAGATATAGGTGTATGTCTCCCGTAATAGTAAGTGGACGTAACAGACACTCAGTCCGAGTTCTGCTTCAGCCTTCATTCCTCTGTAAGTTTGTCCAGGTTTCTTATCAACTTTTACCTGGTGTTGTTAAAACTTTGCTAAAGTGAGGAAGGAGAGTCAAGGGAACCGTGCCTACCCATGTGTGTGTGTATGTTAGTGTGTGTGTGTGTGTACGCTTATCTTTTCAAGAAACGTTTTCCCCACGTCGCGTTCCAAGTGCTGTCAAACCGCACGGCCCGACGGTACACTACTCGTAATTTTCCCATGTCATCTCTTTCCAAATCTCTTCAAAGGTTCGGCAAAGATTGGCGCCGTCTTTCTCCTTGGCGGGTTTTGGCTCGAGGTGGCAAGAAGAAGCAGAAGGAGGCAGAGAGAGAAAAACACAGAGACAAAGTGTGTGCTTTTTTTTCTTTTTTTTTTTTTTTTTTATAAAAAAGGCCTCTGTCGAGCTGCGTTTTCAGATGTGACTCCAATTGCACACATCTGCTGCACGCGGTGCATCTGTTATTTATCGACTGAAGAGCTGACAGCAAACATCCTCATTATTGTAGCACCGCTCTTTATTCATTCATTCTCTCTCTCTCTCTCTCTCTCACACACACACACACACACACACACACACACACCAGGCACACAATGGCTAATCATCTGGTGTGCTTGGAGTGCCGGTATTGTTGAGGAGTAAATTGATGGCTTGATGTACTATGGCCTTTTTTTCCCCCTCCTCGCAGTCACCGCCTCGTCTCATCATCGAGGCCATGAAGACACACGCGGTGATGGTGAAATGGCTCTGATTCTTCTTTTACGTGACTTACGTGAGTGTGTTACGGTCGTTACCGAGAGCCGCATCATGGCCGTGGCCTTTTTAAATGGCGCCGTTTATCACACTGTGTCATCGATCCGCTGTAGCAGCCGTTGTTTGATTTCTGCTCGTGAGACACACACACACACACACACACACACACTTTTTCACATTTCTATCCTCACATTTCTATATTTCATCAGGTCCTAGTTTCCGACCTTTCCACAGGTTGGCACGGAAGTGGAGGCGGAGTTACGTTGTCTCCATGACGACAACAACTCATGAATGGCTTCGCAAATCACACAACCGTCTGGTTTTAGTTTCACTTTTATCATGTCATAGATTACAACCACCGCCTTTAAGGAAATAAGGTTAATATTTTCGACGAGCTACGCTGTTTAGTAACTAGATGTTACTCTGTGTCTGTAATTCTGAGTTGCCTAGTAACCATCACTTCATAAATATAAATTCACGCCTTCCCCAAGTGACCTAAGACAAGATTTACAGAAGTTTGGATAGCGCCACTAATTTATTTTCAAAAAATGTTGATCTTCTCAATTACTTTATCACGTTTTTCGCTGCCGTTCTGCATTTAAACTATTTATCACATAGCTGTAGCTTGGCATTTGTGTACACCGGTTGCCTAGCAACAGTTTTCTCATGACTGTAACCACCTGAGTGGTATACACGTTATAAATCTGGCAAAAAAAAACATTTGATTTGAGAAGCAGCGATAAAATAACATCTAGCATGGTCTAGCATTTTTATAGCGCTTTTCAAACTCCTCGAAAAAAAACCCACTAGTTCATTTAAAGGTCCGATATGTTACTATTTCTTTGACAAGTTAACACTTTGACTTTCCCCAAAAAGTGTGTGTGAGTGTGTGTTAATGTCCTAGCAGAAATACCCCTGATACATTTGTTCATACCTCAAACTCACGTTATTTGAGTTCTCCTCCAAAGGCAGCATTTCAGTGTCTATGTAAATGAGCTACTCCTCAGCCACGCCCCTCCAGACAATAGCAGGGGTGTACAACAAGCCGGGGGCGGAGCTTTTCTTATATGAGGTCAGAATAGGTGGAAAATTTAACTTGCTTGCTCAAAGCCTGGCAGATAAAGGTCAAAAAACAGGAACGTTTTGTTGACTAAAATGACGTTACATACGCTACGCTACGTTAGCGAGCATGAGATGTAAACCTGTCACCATTAGAAGATAGAAATGCATTTCATGCTTCCTAAATGTCAACAAAGCTGTGCAACGGTACTGCAAACTCCTTTTCCCGCTGTTTGCTTAAGCGTCACGCTCCTACATCGTAATCGTCCCAGATCGTTTAGGAATCCTTGTTGTCATGGTAACCCTGTGTTCTTATAAAACAAAACCGTTTCTTGTAGGTGTTGCAGTGGTAAGACGGTTTAGACGCGAGTGAAGCGGAGCGGCTCCGGTGATGGTGATGTCATCCGTGCTGCAATCTGGGAAAATGACTTAGCACTGGGCTTGAGGTGGAGACATGGCGTGTGTGGTGAATTGGAAGGACAGAGACGAGATGATAAAGATTTGTTTGTCAAATCCGTAACCACGCATCTGATGAATATTTGTTAACTTCCCTGTGGAAGTTCAAGGAATAGCAAAGAAACCAAACTGGGTGGAGCTAGAAATGGTGAAGGTCAGTGATTGGCTGAACACAACCATTAAAGAACTGTTGTGATTGATGTTTGTATCTAGAGAGGCTTTGTTGCTGTTGACGTTGTTTGTGTCTTTAACTTTTAATAAAGTTAGCAAATTATATTTACATGATAAGATTTATGATATAATATTTGCATTTTTATTTACATCTCATTATCTTTTGATTTTATCAGCTCTTATTTACACTCTGATCTTTTTTTTTTTAACACATCTCTTCTCTATACATCTCTTTTCTTCTATTTTTTCCTTTCCTCCATTTACCTCTTCTCATCTCATCTTGTCTTTTCTTTTCCATTTTTATTTCTATTCATCTGGTCTCTTTCATTTCTTCTCTCCTCTTTTTGTTTTGTCTCATTTAATCTTTTTGTTACGTTTTTTTTCTTCTCATTTTGTCTTTTTTACTCTCTTTTCTCGGTTTCTTTTTTCATCTCATCTCTTTCCTTTTTATTTCTTCGTGTTTTATTTCTTCTCTTCACTTCTCACTTTGTCTCATTTCTTCTCTGTTCATCTCTTCTCTTTTTATCTTGTCTATTCTCTCATGTCATTTTCTCTTCTATTTTTGTTTTGTCTCAGTTAATCTCTTATTTCTCTGTAAGAAATTTCATTTCTTCAATTTTCTTTTTTTCTCTTCTCATCTTGTCTTTTCTATTCTCTGTTTTCTTTTTTTCATCTTCTCTCTATTTATTGCTTTACTTCTTTTTTTCCTTGTCTGTTTGTCTCTTCTCATTCTCTCTTTCTTTTTAATTTTTACTTTTGTTCATCTTGTCTTTTCACTTCCCATCTCATTTAGTATTTTCTTCTCACCTTTAATTTCTTTTCACTTCTCACTTTATCTCGTCTATTCTCTTTTCATCTCTTCTCTTTTTTATCTCCTCTTCTATTCTGTCCTTTTCCTTTCACCTCTCTTCTCTTTTTCCTGTCTCTTCTTTATTAATTTATTCTCTTCTCTCTTTGCCTTTTTTTCTTTTTATTTATTTCCTTCATTATTTATCTTTGCTCTTCAACTCACTTCTCATTTTGTATCATATGTTCTCTATATGTCTATTTTCTTCCTGTTTTTTTTTTTCATGTTCCTTTCTTATATCTTCTCATCTCATCTTGGTTTTTTCCTTCTCCGTCACTTCTCTTCTCTTGATTTCTTACTTTGTCTCCTCACTTCTCTGTTTATCTGCTTCTTTTTTCTCATGTTCTTTTCTTTTCCTTTATCTAATTCTTTCTTTTTAAATCTCATCTCTTCTTATCTCTTGTATTCTCTTCTCATGTTGTTTATTCTCCATGTATTTATTTATTTATTCTCTTCTTGTCTCATTTCTTCTCTTTACCTTTATCTCTTTTCAAGAAATAGTTTTGGCACCCTTGGCTGTTGCATATTTGAGATAAGCATCTGCATCATACACATTTTAACATAAATACATGCTTTTTAAATATTTTATGTGGAAACACATATACACATGAAAATTGTTTTTTTAGTAAAAATTTAGTAATTTTAGTAACTTCGCTTGTTGCTCGTCATCATCCAACAACCTCCAGGCATCCTGCTACTTTCAAAGGGATTGTTTGAACAGGAATATTTCTGGGTTCATATTAATACATTGAAATGCAAACCTATATTATTAAACATGTGCGTGTGTGTGTGTTGGGGAGCTGTAGTCTTTGTCCAGTATTCTATACACACACTCCAGAGAGAGCATATAGATCATAAGCATGACTGATAATTTATGTCTCATCTTCATAATGCATTCATATAATCTATTAATCATGGCACATCAGAGAGTGTAGAAAGTTCCTGGTCCATGAAAAAAAAAAAAATAAATAAAATCAATTAAACGTAAGTCAGGTCAAATTGAGCACACACACACACACACACACACACACAAAAAAAAAACACACGTAAACACGTACATGTGCGAACGGGATGTGCAGGGAGATCATGTTTCCAAGAGGGAATTGCTTAGGGATCATTGAATATCAAAGCGTAAGTCTTAATGAGGAAGGAGAGCACGGGGCGCAGGAGAGACGAGTGCAGGAACAAATACAGAGGAGGAATGAAAAGGAAAAGGAAAAGCTGGGTCAAAACCTTATAAAGCTATCGCTCGGAGTAGGTGCGTGTTCAGCGCCAAGCCTTTGTGTGGTTGTGGGAATGGTTGAGTGTATTGTCACACACACAGACACACACACACACACACACACACACAGAGCACTTGGCGATGCCCTCTGTGCCATCTGTAGCCTGTGCCCTGTGCCACCACCCTTCCCCCAACCAAACTGTTCTGCATTGATGGGCTTAACCATCTGTATGCCAGGCGGGAGCGCAGGAAATGGGCGCTGTGAGGCACACACACACACACACACACACACATAATGCATACATGGCCTTCTGACATGTAGTATACCCCGTGACAAAAGCCCAATAGACTGTTTCACGGGAAAAAGAAAAAAACGCCTTTGAAAACAATAGCTGCCAATGAAGCATGTGGAGAGGAAAGCTCATTTGCATAAACACACAGCGCATTTGTTTTTCTGCTACACAAGCCTTCGTTTATCATCTCATAACTCATTTACTAACACACACACACACACACACACACACACACACACACACACACACACCTCGAATGCTTTATCTGCTTCTCGTGAGTGTGCGCACGTTAGCTTGTCACTCGTACCGGCTAACGGAGTTGCGTGACAGCAGAGACGCGAGATCGGTGAGACATACCGCGGTATGTTGACCTTTAACCCCTTGCTCTGATGCGCTGTCGTAACCCTGTGAAGGCCCCGCTCTCTCTCTCTCTCTCTCTCTCTCTCTCTCTCGCTGTGTGCTGATTAAAGGGTTAGGGGTTATCAGTGTCACATCAAATGACGTTTCTCACTAGACTTTGTTTGAAACTGTTTCCTGCTTCGGGACGCACCTGAGGGACGGGACGCGTCTGAACCACGAGCGAGGTTTATTATCAACGACTCTGTCTGTAATTCAACCAGAGAACAGCTCAACTCTTTGTCTCAATTATTCCCTTCAGTCTTATTTCCTAACTGATCTCTCCTTAATTTATCACGTCTCATATCTCCTTGTCTCCCCTCCTCTCTTCTTTTCCTGTCTCTCTTCTTTTCTCTTCTGGTCTCATCTCTTCTCTTCGACCCTTTTTTGACTCATCTTTTTTCCTCTCCTCTGGTCTCATTTCTTCTCTTCTTCCCTGCTGGTCTTATCTCCTCTTCTCTTTTTGTCTCATCTCTTCTCTTCTTCCCTTTTTTGTCTCATCTCTTCTTCCCTCCTGCTCTCATCTCTGTTCCTCCTCTTGTCTCATCTTTTCTCTTCTGTTTTATTTCTTCTCAATTGAGCTCTCCTTCTCATCTCCTGTATCTTTACTTGTCTCTTCTTATCTATTGTAATCTCTCCTCCCCTCTTTTATTCTTTTGTCTCGGCTTTTCTTCTCTTCCTTTTTTATCTCATGTCTTCTTCTTTCCTTCACTTCTCATCCTGTCTTGTCTCCTCTTTAATTATCTCACATTATCTCCTCTATACTATGTGTCTCTTGTGAATTCTCCTCTCCTCACATCACTTCTCTTCTAATTTAATCTCATTTTATCTCCTTTATCTCTTCCCAGTTCCTCTCCTCTCTTTTTATTTATTTTTTATTTACTTCTTAACTCGTTTGATATTTAGTGATCTCTTGTCATCTCTTCTTTTCAAATTCAAATTCAAATTTTATTTGTCACATACACAGTCATACACAGTACGAAATGCAGTGAAATGCTTAATA
>JAQQZS010000004.1:2611842-2627301 GCA_030068045.1 Platyallabes tihoni | reverse complement strand
GGGAACGCCAATTAGCCTAACCTGCATATCTTTGGACTGTGGGAGGAAACCGGAGTACCCGGAGGAAACCCACCATAATAATAATAATAATACTTTTTAATACAGACACTCCAGACTGTTTAAATATACCTGAAAAGGTCAAACATTTTTCTGTCACTATGATGACACACACACACACACACACACACACACACACACACACACACACACACACACACCAGAGTTGTGTGAAAGTGATAGCAGACAGACAGATTTGGTTAAAAATGACCCAGACATATTGTACTACTGCATTATTGGAGAGTGTGTGTGTGTGTGTGTGTGTGTGTGTGTGCTGATTGCTGACCTTTCCCCCCACATGGTTATCTCTCAAAGACGGTTCTCTGTGTGTGTGTGTGTGTGTGTGTGTGTGTGTGTGTGTGAGTAATTCAGTCATTAGTGCAGTCATTACAGACTCTGTTAGGTTCCAGCACTCGCGTCATAAAGCAAGGTTCAATACAATGTATTGGCTCCGCCCATACAATGTGACATCTCTCCTGTGTGACCCCACCCACTTTCTCAGTTTGAAGACACTAGATAACAACACAGAAGTTTCTTCTGTTTCAGTATTAATAACACTAAACTTAATATTCTCTGCGTCTGACATAAGCAAGAGCATAAAGATAGGGAGAGAGAAACAGAAAGGCAGAAAGTAAAGAAGGTGCAGAGAGAGTGAGAGACAGAGAGAGACATAATGAGAAAGAAAGCATTAGAAAGAGAGCGGGAAAAGGACAAAGAAGGAAAGAAAGAAAGAAAGAAAGACAGAGAGATGCTGAGAGATAGACAGAATGGCAGACAGGAAGAGAAAGAGACAGAGAGAGACATAGAGAGACTCAGTCATGGTGATTTGTGCAGCACAAAGTAACACAGAAGTCTGAAGAAAAAGAGCAAAAACTGAAACGACCGCGTGAAGTGTCGAGAAGCGCACATGAGAAGATTGGCTGTTTTATCGGGTCATGCTAAATTAACAGGATGTGTGTGTGTGTGTGTGTGTGCATCCCAAAACTCCACTGTTGCTGACCTCTTCATATTCATCCCAAGATGAAAAGGCAGGAAGTGTGTTTAGCGTGTTTGGCGTGCTTAGCATGTAGGTGTAAATGAGCTTGTCGCTTTTTTTCTAGCAAGTCCCCTGATGTGCAAGAAATTCTGGGAAAAAAAGACCCACAATCGTCAAACAGCTTGAAACTGGTTATAATAAAACATACAGACAGAAGACACCATGTTAGCGTCAGAAACCTGGCTAACACTTAGAGCTGTTATTCAAAGCAGCATCGATCGAACGAATCGAAAGTTTAGTTTGCCCAGACAGGCCACGCCCACAGGGACAAACCCCACCCCCATAAGAACAAACCCTACCTGCTTAAGGACAGACCCCACCCCCACAAGAACAAACCCCACCACCTCGAACAATCCACATAGCTCCGCTTGATAAGATAGAGCTAGTCTGTAAATATACACCAAACTAATGTGGTTCAATATGTGGGTCTGTGTGTGTGTGTGTGTGTGTGTGTGTGTGTGTGTGTGTTTAATCAGGTTGCCCAGGCTTACAAGAAAATATCGACTCATTTAACCGCACTCACTTTCCCATTAGAAGTCTTGGTTGTAATTTTAGCCTCAGCATAACCTTTTCCTGCTCGTGGTTTTAGTCACTCAGCAGTTTCATTATTACAGCTGTGATTAATATCATTAAGCCTCAGAAACACACACACTTCCTGTTTCCATCAGAGCTAGTCAAGCGTACGCAGCATCTGCTATTGTCATTCACGTCCACGTTCTTTAATCGTGTGGAGTGCATACTCCTTTAGAACATTTTCTCCGTTCTCTGCTGCTTGTACTTCATAATTCATTCATTCATTCATTTTCTATACCGCTTTATCCTATGATCAGGGTTGCGGGGGGCCTGGAGCCTATCCCAGGAGACTTCGGGCACGAGGCAGGTTACACCCTGGACAGGGCGCCAATCCATCGCAGTGTACTTCATAATGTACTTCATAATTATCTGTTTCCTACTGTTACATTACAGTCAACCAAATGTAGTAATATTACACCTATTAATAAACTTTTTTTTTTTTTTTTTTACTTGTCTAGCTATAAAGCGTCATTTTAATTAATTTGGCTCGGATTTATTTTCTTTAAGAACAAACACAAAAACACAAAGTAAAAATATTTCCAATAATATAAGACCATGTATAGTTTGACTTTAGTGAAGCATGTGATTACAGTAATCAGAATTTATATTAAGAATCTTAAATTTTGTTTCATTTTATAATAGAAAATAGTTAGTTAATGCAGATCTGATGATCTTCAAAATATTTTCATTTAAAAATATTTTACACTACAAATGACAAATATGAGATCTCACTTTTAATTAAGTTAATGTACAGTTTCTAATTAAAAATGACAATAAAGTAAATAGAAGTTAATTCAACTTATTACTAGACATTATTTCTTGTTTTATTGATAGATATTTTTTCTAATTTAGGTGTTTCTACCAAGGACTTTACAGTGGCATGTAAAAATTGTAAAAAAAAATAAAATAAAATAAAATAAAAATATAAAAGTAAAAAAATATAAACATAGGCATAAAGAAATTATATGAAAATATGATTAGATTTGAGATATTTATACTTAATACAGTATGTTTTTCCCCCCCATCAGAGTGTAAAATTGTTTTAAATATACTTAAATTTGTTAGTTGAATTGTTGAATATTACAATAAATATTATTTTATTGAACTTATTACTAGACATTTGTGCTATTTATAAATGGAAATCTTTTTATTGTTTGGTTAAATTAGCTAATTTAAAATTTTGTGTCTAGAAAGAAGCTTCCTATTAATACTTTTAAAATGAAATTGGAAAATATGTCTAGAAGTTTGGGTTAATATTCACAGTTTTGGTTTATTTTAAACATTTATGAAGAAATAGTAGCTACATTTGCCTAGATTCAAGATGATTTAGCTTGCAAAAATGTCATTTTTTTCATGGTAGTTTTAGCAGCGCTTAACAAAAAAACAATGCTGTCTTAGCTATTGAAATTAGCTTGAATAAAGTCAAATTGCTTGAATTTTGTATCACAGGATCATTAAAACACTAAAACAAATATTATATTACTGACCTTATTTTTAGATGTTATTCATTTAAAAATTTACATATTCTTGTTTGACTGGTAGATTATTTAGCTAATTTTATTTGTTATTTAGAAAAACAACCATGTATAGATATATAATATGAAAATGTCCACTAAGTCATAAATTCAACATAGGGGTATGAATCTGCTGTTCCGGTTACTGTAAAATTTACTGTAAAATCTTTTTTTGCAGTACAACTAGTAATAACTGTAATGTTAGAAAAAATATACCTTATCGAAGAGTGAAGATATCTTGCATTAAACTTTCTTTCTATGATATAGGACAAATATTAAGAGGATGAAGCCTGTTCATGAAATATTTACAAATTTCAAGCTGTCATCTAGAACTGGCCCTTATCCACCAACTGAATGAAGCAATTTCTTGCTTAAAAATAGCATCTTAGCAAGCAAAACCACTTTAGTCAAATTCATCAATTCATCTTCACTGATGACGTGTCCAAGTAGCACCAGAAGGTGTATTCTAATTCTCTGGCTAATAATGTTGCTAAATTTAATTAATCTGAAGAATGAATCAGAATTATCTGCTACATGAAGAATATGGACCAAATATATAATGTATATATTTGGATTATTAATTTTTCTAATAATAATTTCTAGATAAATTGACCAGATTTAAGATAGTTTCACTTGATAAGAGGCAGTGTAATTTTGCTAATCGCATTCCAGTTAAAAAACAGCCTAATAAAGTGAAATATTATTTAAATATAAGCTGTTTATAAAAATTTGGTTAATTCTCTTTAATTGAATTAATGTTTATTTAAATTCACATTGTTGAAAATTAAGACATTTTACTTGCTTTGACGTTATTTTTTGCAGTTTAAGCAAATCGTGTTTTAGTTTAAAGACAGTCTAATAAAGAGAAATATTAGTAGAAATCACTGATATATTCAAGATATATTTGTACTTGCTAAGATGTTATTTTATGCAGTGTGTGCTAGGAATTTCAATCAGATATAGAGATGCTAATGTGTTAAATTCACTGCAGCATTAATTTAAGGAAAAAATGTCATGCATAAAAGTTAAAGTTGCACAAGCACAAGATGACGTGTTACAGTTATAACTTAAAATTAATAAATGAACGACCTGTTGTTTTGTTTCATCCATTTATATCCATCCAGTTAATATTGTGCAGTAAATTTCTGTTCTCACAGTACATTATATATTATAGCAGCCATAGACAATCATTTCAATTAAAGACACGCAAACACACACACACACACACACACACACACACACACACACACACACACACACACACAATCTGTTTATTGTTAGTGACTAATACTGCGTACCTATATGTGATCTGTTACCATAGAAACGGTAGATCGATCTGAACTGTGCAACTGCACTACTATGTACAGAATGATTTGATGGCTTGTGACCAATCAGAATCTGTGAATTTATTTAATTTTTATCATAACTATGGTTTAAACTCGATATTGTGTAACTAATCAAATACTTTTTAAATACAAGGTGATTTCAAGTCATAGCGGGACTTTTGATTGTGCAGAATAACAG
This sequence comes from Platyallabes tihoni, assembly GCA_030068045.1. Classification (NCBI taxonomy): domain Eukaryota; kingdom Metazoa; phylum Chordata; class Actinopteri; order Siluriformes; family Clariidae; genus Platyallabes; species Platyallabes tihoni. Next base: position 2,622,597 of record JAQQZS010000004.1, on the reverse strand, counting down.
AACACCCATTACGAGACGAAAAACTCCCTTTATTTCTCTATACTGTATACTCCTCTGCTCCACTAATGCACTTATCCCAGTGTTTCACTAATGCTTGAACACCATCAAGGTAAAGTTCTGTCATGAGCAGACTTCCTGCTTCATATCTAAAATCGCTGGCATCCCAGGAACTCCTTTAATGGCCCAAACATCTGGAAATGTCTTGCAGTGAGGTCAGGACTGTACAGGTGATGTGGCGATAACTGCCAGCCGAGTTCCTGTAACATGCAAGTGGTGTTGGTGTGTACAGTTCACACAGACAGATTTGTCTCTTTTCTTTCACAAGCTGGTGACAAGTTATCTGTTGATTTTCAAGGATCAGGTGTTTCACTTGCTGAATGTTCAGAGAAACGACAGCAGTGGGCTCAGAGTCACCTCGACCGGGATCGTCATTCACGGATGTAACGGCCTCCTTTAAAACATTTGCATTGTTCAAATGTTTTACTGCGGCTAAGAGTCTCATCAGCGTACCGTGCTTGAAGTCTTCTGCAAAAGGCAATCTCTTTTACATCTTCATTCACCAGAAATTTCATCACAAGTCCCGGTCTGAGCACCCCGTGTGGTTCACAAAATTCACAATTCTTATTCTTGAGAGGATTTAAGATGATTTATTTCATGTTTGAGATTCATTAAAGTAGCAGATATTGCACATAGAAATGTTCCTCATGTTTTATTGATTGTTAGCTTACATTAACTTCCATTAATTATTTCAGTGAAACTGGTAGAAATGTGCAGGATTCAATAAATAAAAAAATTATTGGTATTTAATTGCATCACATTTGATTTGTCTCTTACCTCGGTTTGAGGATGCAAAGTGTGTATGTTTGAGGTATAAATACAGCAACAGAGGGAGAGAGAGAGACAGAGAGAGAGAGAGAGAGAGAGAGAGAGAGCAGTTTGAGGAACTGTGGCATCTGTGCTGGTTAACAGGGGGAGAAAAAGAAAATCAGGAAAAAAAAACAGTTTTTTTTTCTTGGCAATAGTTGAAGTGTGTTTAAATGTGCTCCTGTCACAGATGAGCTTAAGAAGACAAAAGTTGTTTTAATTCCGTCACCGCGCTGAAGCCGTACAGGGGATGAGTGAGCGAGGAGGCAGACTGCAGGCACCCAGACACTTTTGCACTTTGTTTCAGGCGTCGTGCGCGAGAATTGACATCTGCACGACTAAAACCAGAACCGCCCACATCGCACAGGCTCATGGCACATCATAAATACATATCACTCTCACAAACACACACACACACACACACACACACGCACATGCACATTTACACATTAGATGAAAAATACAAGCATTGATATGCACAGACACACAAACACACACACGTACATACATTCACTGACTCATGTATGCTAATACAAATAAAATGGATATATTATTATTTTATTGTTATTACAATTTATTTATTTATTTTTTACTTTTATAAAGTGGATATTTCTGTAAAGTCTTTAAAATATATCACGTATATACTTAACCAGAATATCACGTGTACGTTAGAAAGATTGCTTTAATCGCAATTGGAGAGACGGCGTATTCTTTCTTCTTTTTTATTCTTCGTGTGAGCACTTTCAAACAGGATTAAATAGTCATAAATACATTTTTTTTAAATAATAAATAAATAAATAAATAAATATTAGGCTTGACCCTTCATCTGTCCGAGACTTAATATCAGGATAGAAACCTCATCTCTTTTATTTATCTCATACATTACATTTTTATGTGTTGTTTCTAAGATATATATATATATATATATATATATATGTGTGTGTGTGTGTGTGTAGAGGCGGCTTTTAAGCAGGCAGTGGATTAGATAGATTGGATGTGACAGGTGTGACCGGATGTTTAAGACGCGTGACACAGTAAATGTAGGCAGAGTCACAAGCTGAGCTGCGATTGCCTTTTATTCTCTGTTTCTGTGTCTCTCTCTCTCTCTCTCTCTCTCTCTCTCTCTCACACACACACACACACACACACACACACACACACACACACACATACACTTGTACACATTCTCACACACTGCCGCTCTTTCTGTTAAAACTCTTAAAGGCCCGTCTCTCTCTTTATGGTCATCAGACTTGATGTCAGAATCTTTTTTAATCCCTCTTTGAACAGTTTAACTGGAGGATCAGATGAGAGGGTGTAAATAGAGCTGCAGTGGCACATCTGAGCCCGTGTGTGTTTGTGTGTGTGTGTGTTGTGTGTGTGTGAAAGCTTTTGACAGGCGAATTCAGAAACCAAGTTTAGAGATCAGAAATGTGAAGCTCTCGTGTTTGATGTCTGTTTGCGCACAGATCACATAATCGGGTAATTAATCACTCGGATCATTAAAAAACATTTAATTTAAATCTAAACAAGTTCATGGAGCTTTCTGGTGTTTATGAGCGATGACTGATGTTCGTAAACGTGTGTGTGTGTGTGTGTGGCTTTGCTTGCATGCTTTGGCGAGGCTCAAGTACAGTTGAGGAAGTGATGTAGATAAAATCAGATCAGAGTCATGGTAAACTAAATCAGGTGATCAGTTGAAGCATTTCATCAGTAAAGCCTGGGAGGAAAAAAAACATTATTTGTTTTGCCGTTGTAGAAAATTGTCATTATAAACAGTATAAAGAGAACTTTTTGTAATAATACATTTAAACATCTAAAAAAATAAAATTTAATACAATTAATAAATATGCACAAATGTTTATACATTTGGTTAAAAAAGGCCTTGGTGCTGTTATTCATCATCTATTTAACCTTAGAAATTGGATTGTTTATGGGTTCCTCAAAAGGTTTTTCTTGGAAATATTCTGATAGAAAACCAATGTGTTTTAGAGTTCTGGTGCAACATTTAAGTCTTCTTGAAAAGAGACAAAGAACATTTATGGGTTCCTTAAAAAATGTGATAAGGTGACAAAGAACTTTGAGGGTTTTTAAAAGGAGGACAAAGAACCTTTAAGCATTCCTTGAAAAGAAAAAACAAAAATATTTTAAAGCATTCTCAAGAAGGACACATCAGAAAAACTTATAAAAGTTTTTGTTAGGAAAAACATAAAGGTTTTTTTTTCCAGGTGGATAAAAAAAAAAACCTTAAAAAAGAACAAATGAAAAACTTTAAGCCTTAATTTAAATGAATAAACTAGAAAAGTCTTATACGGCTGACAACAAACCTTTGGATATTTCTCAAAGAGGACAAATAATGTATTAATGGTCCTCAAAAAATTATAAAAAGGATTTTTAAAAATCTTTAAGTCTTCTCAAAAAGAAGAGGCTTCAAATGTTGAGTCAAATAGACAAATAGCCTTGAAGGATCATTAGAAAGTATCAAGAACCTTTAATGGTTCCTTATAAATGACCAACTAAGAAGAACCTTTAAGAGCTTTTTAAAGAGGCCAACAAAGAACTTTTAAGGACAAATAAAGAATCTTTTCAATTTGATGATAGATAGATCGATGGATAGATCGATAGATAGATAGATAGATAGATAGATAGATAGATAGATAGATAGATAGATAGATAGATAGATAGATATGGCAGTTCATGGAATTTAATATATTTTATTGATATATTTTAGACACCAGTGCTAGTGCTATATTATAGCCAGTTTTTGTTTTTTTTTAGCTTCCATTCTCCCTTTCAGTGTGTAACTCAGTTAGTGCGTGATTCTAAGTGTGAAGTCACATTTGAGTCAAATTTGTCTGTTTTTAATGTCAGTTCTCAACATCTCTGAGGTAATCGTTGCTATTTCTGACTCATCTGTACTATTTTCACTGCCGGTACACAGTTTCATTGTTTCTATCAAAAGACTGAAGGTAGCCAAACCATTCTCCTCAGACATTAAATAGCTTCCATGTTCTGTGTGCAAATGTTTCTCATCTGGCTACCGGCCCCTTTTTAAATGTTAACGACATGTATGAGATGAAAAAGGTTTAAATAAAGCAATTTACATAAAAGAGTACATATCATTCCCAAAGAGAAATTCACACGTTTTTCCCTCAGAGCAGTATTTGTTCGGGGCTATTTTTTATTAATATGAACAGTCCCTCATTGTCTGAGTCATCAAAATAACCTGTTTATTGCACTAACCTTCATTTTGTTTATCATGGTATCTTTGTAGATAATGCCTCGGAATGTAAAAGTGCAGCATGAAGATCAACTGAAGCTAATTTTAGGGCAAACTTATGCAACCAAACTGCGCAACTGGCTTCAGTCCAGGGCTTTAAGTTAATCATTATACACCACATAGACTTTTAATAGGACACTTCGTCAGACAGATGGACTGCATGCTGTATATAATGCTCAGAAAGGACTGTATCTCACTCACTCACTCACTCACTCACTCACTCTCACTCATCGTCTATACCGCTTTATCCTGTATTCAGGGTCGTGGGGACCTGGAGCCTATCCCAGGAGGCTTAGGGTACGAGGCAGGGTATATCCTGGACAGGGTGCCAGTCCATCGCAGGGCACACACATACACACTCACACCCATTCGCACACTACAGGCAATTTGGGAACGCCAATTAGTCTAACCTGCATGTCTTTGGACTGTGGGAGGAAACCAGAGTACCCTGAGGAAACCCACCAAGCATGGGGAGAACATGCAAACTCCATGCACACAGAGCCGGGAATCGAGCCTGGCCAAAAATCGAACCACTACACCACCATGCCGCCTAAGGACTGTATCTGAATAATAATAATAATAATAATAATAATAACAATGCCCACAGTGTAACGTCCTCTCTACGACTGACTCTCTAGCATGCGGCTCTAAAGCCAGCTTCTCTTTGCGATGGGATTAAGCCATTGTTTAATTCTTTGGAGCCATTGTCCGTCATAGAGCGACAGATAATAGAAGCTGATTAGCCAAAGATTAACTCTGCTTATTGGATATGGACTATTGACCCTGTGCACAAATACCTGAGTCCTTCTGTAATTAAACTGCACAAAAGAGTTCCGGTAAGCTGGCTTAAAACCAGGTACCAATGTGGAAGCGTGAACATACATGTGCTCAAAGGTGTGTAAGCATCCGAATGCATGAATGCCAAGTACCTCATCTTATACAGTACAATTCTTGATTCTGTTTGATCAAAAGTGGAGTTGATTCAATTTCATGTAACAGCAGGAGCAAATCACAAGTTTATATTAATGCAGCTTTTGTAATACTTACCGTTCCTATAGTAACAGCTCATACATAAGGACCAGTTAAACTCTACATCATTTAAATAATAATCAATAGATCCCAAAAAGAAATATGTATATATTGTAAAGTTTCCCTCCAGAGAAGGACAGAGCTGAGCAACAAGATGGGGCAGGGGTATTGTCATGTGAGGTCATATTAGGTGGGGAAACCATGTAAGGTAAAACTGTAAGGTAAACCTTTGTGAGGTGAAATTTGTTTTGTTTAATGAGATTATTAATCAACATAATAATCTGACTCCATAATATCACTCCACCCTAGGGTTGATTATTTTTCTGTAACGATAACAGGACATGCCATTTTATCATTCTGTACAGATAGGATTCAGATTTATCTCATAGCATAGACAGCTCATGCAATGTTACACTAAAAGCAGGGAGTGTGTGATAAGTGCAAAGATAAAGACATGAAGTAGTTATGCTGAAAGCAGATCAATATGAAGCTAGTGAATATTAAAAACAAATTACAAATACATTTGGAAAAATCATATGTAAATTACTGAAATAATTTTAAAAGAATTGAATAAATTGATCAGATTAGCTGAAAGCAAAGGACTTTTAGGGCTAACGAGACTTGGTTTAAGAGTATATGATTATGAGATGAATAATTTTCTCTCTGTCTGTCCTTCTCAGGAGCAGGAGAGCAGTAAAGGCCTGGCCCTGAGCCCGTACCCCCAGCACAACTCTTCTACCTCACCCAGTAAACAGCAGCAGCAGGACGAGGGTTTGGCCACGGCCCTGGGAACGCCGGAGAGGCGTAAAGGCAGCCTGGCCGACGTGGTGGACACGCTGAAACAGCGCAAGATGGAAGAGCTGATCAAGAGTGAGCCTGAGGGTGAGTTCAGTTAGACTCCCAACTCCGTAGTATATATTCACAAAGGCAAAGGTTGTCTTAGAGCAGTCCTAGAGAAGATATCATCTCCAGGCTACATCACTTCTCAGAAAACACTCTCTCTTTATGTCACTCATCTTTTTTTCCTCCTGATCAGTCAGTAATGATCTGAACAATGGTGCTGATAAAAATCTGGCCTTTCTTCAAGCATCAACTGTTTAGAGTCATTGCATATTCATTACACATAATCATTTTCAAGGAAGAGAGGTCAGGTGTGTGTGTGTGTGTCACTGTTTACTGTACTTTTCTAAATAGAAGCTATTCTTTCCTGAATAATCAGAAGGTACAGGTACACAGGTACAGGCATAGCTCATCTTCTGTTCTGATATTTACATACACCAAAGCACATGCCATTGTGCTCCCTATGTGTAGGTTTGGTTCTAAAATAAAATAATTTCCATTTACAGGTAAGTGTAGGTGACTGGAAAAAACATTTGGATTTACATTTTAGCACCAATTCACTTTCATTTCCTGAGGGTTACAATTTCTCTATTGTTAGTTCTGAGTGCAGCTGAGGTGAGGTATAAACTGAGGTAAAATTGTTCAAGTTGAACCCATTTCAATGGGTTTATCATTTAAGATATAAATGTGAGGCAAAATGTTGTAAGATACAATTTCAGAAAGTAAAACTGAAGGAAAACTGTGTGAGGTAGACCTCTATTGAAATAAACGTGCAAAAGGTAAAATTTTTGAGGTAAACTCTGTGAGGCATGAATGCCAGGACAAGTTGTATGAGGTACATTTTTGAGAAGTAAAACTTTGAGGTAAACTCAAAGATATAAATGTGAGGCAAAATGTTGTAAGATACAATTTCAGAAAGTAAAACTGAAGGAAAACTGTGTGAGGTAGACCTCTATTGAAGTAAACATGCAAAAGCTAAAATTTTTGAGGTAAACTATGTGAGGCATGAATGCCAGGACACGTTGTATGAGGTACAATTTTGAGAAGTAAAACTTTGAGGTAAACTCAAAGATATAAATGTGAGGAAAAATGTTGTAAGATACAATTTCAGAAAGTAAAACTGAAAGAAAACTGTGTGAGGTAGACCTCTATTGAAGTAAACATGCAAAAGGTAAAATTTTTGAGGTAAACTCTGTGAGGCATGAATGCCAGGACACGTTGTATGAGGTACAATTTTGAGAAGTAAAACTTTGAGGTAAACTGAGATAAAGCCATTGTGCATGGTAATAGCATATAAGGTAAACTGATGTGAGGTAAAATCATATGAAGTGAAAGGGATAAGAATTTGTGAGGTAAAAATCCATATGATTTGAAATTGTGTCAGAAGTAAAACCGTGTACTGTATAAGGTAAACTGATTGTTGATATGCCGAGGTCAAACTGTGCGAGGTACAAACTGAGTTAAGAATTGTCTGAGGTGCTATGTGTGAGGTAAAAATGAAAGATTGTGAGGTACAATGTAGAGAAGTCAAAGTTTATAGGTGTAACTGTGAGCTAAACTTGTGTGCGGTACAAACATTAAGGTAAAATTGTCTCAGGCAAAACTGTAAGACCGATGTTAATGTGTTGTACACCTATAGAGGTCAGATTAAGAACCTAAAAATGGACAACAGAGATGTGTGCGTGTGTGTGTGAGACAGAGAGAGAGAGAGAGAGAACAGTCCATTAGCAAGCGGCTACAGTAGCACATTATCCCTGCACTCTGTACAAACAAAGACCTCCAGAGCGTCAGACGGAGAGAAACAGCGGCTGTAAAGAAATGAAAAGGGAGAAGAGAGAGCGATGAAGAGAAAAGAGAGAAGAAGAAAGGAGAGAGGTGGCAGCAGGCGAAGCATTGAGTCGGGCCTCTCATAGCCTGATATAAATCCCTTTCTTGCGCAGCTAGCTATTGTTTGCTTGTGTAGCGCATAAAGGCCATTAGCCACAAACGGCAGGTTGTGATGAAAAATTAATGAAGGCTTTAATCATTATGAAAGGGTCTTATTATTACCTCTCTGTCCCTCTCTCTCTCTCTCTCTCTCTCTCTCTCTCCTCCCTCCCCCGCTTTTTCACACACTGTTCACACACACATACAGACACACACTGTTCACATATTAGCAACAGGGAAAACATGGCAGCATGTTAGTAAGGGGACACAAAGAGCACGGAAATGGGTCAGGAGATGAGGGAGAGTGAATCCTGCTCGCTGTTTCAAATTAGACTTTTAGCTAATGTGTCCTTTTACAGCATTGATATGCATATTAGCAAGCTAGATAGTGTGATTGGGTAGTTTTATTTCTTCTGTGAAAATAAATATATACGTTTTTCTTCATTAAAGCAAATGTAAGGATTGTGTAAAAATTGTGAGGAAGTTTAGATTATTGGAAAAAATCTGACACACAATCAGCTAGCTGCTGTACAATTAGACTGTTTGTTTGGGTTAGCGAAACAATAGCTAAGTTAGCTAATCAAGTTTCTCTGAAAACAATAGCTAATTACTGTTCATTCTGTTCGATTAAACTATTTATTCACCTCAGATTGTGTGGCCTTGTGTTAGTTTTTTTTTCATTATTTAGTCGCTTTAATGCTTAGCTAGCCTGTGCTAGCTAATCAGGAGCAGAGTTACAGTTAGCTGATGAATTCTCGAGTTGTTCAAGATTCTACTGTGATACCTTGACATACGAACCTTGACAATTTTCACCTTAAGAATTACAATTTTGCAAGAAATTTGCGTCGGCATGTGAAGCATTTACAGCATACAAGTGACTGAACCAGACGTCAGCTGAGTCGTGCGTACAGTACAGTATGTACAGGAACCATTTAAAACCTGTTTGCATCAGTGAAAACCAAGCGAAGAGAGTTTACATGAGGTTTTTTTTTTGTTTTTTTCAAGAATGTTAGCAAGAACGGTAGCAAGAAGAAAAGGGAGCCGCTTTCAATGTACAGTTTTAAAGACAAGAGGAATCTTAAATTCGGGTTAACTGAGCTTTAATGTGTGTTTAGGTCATTTACGTGTCTTTCCTAAATGTTTTGATTGTTTTTATATGCAAAAATATGATTCTATTGTTGGAAATTGGTAGGGATGCACCGATACCACTTTTTTGGAATACGAGTACGAGTACTTGCATTTCAGTACTCGCCGATACCAATACCGAGTACTTAATAAAAACATGATTGAACTCGTTGTCGTGTTGGGATTTTAGGTGCTTGATTAAATTACTTGTGTTAAATGCGCTACCTTTTGAGCCTCCTCTGGACAATTTCGCTGAGCACAATTTGCAGTCCGCCTTTGTTTTGTCGTCTTCATTCACTTTGAAATAGTTCCACACGGCTCGCCTCGCCTTCTCCCCGCTCTGAGCTGGGGGCGGGGCCGGGGGGCGGGCACTCGGCTCCTGTGATTAACCCTTACACGCCGCTCAAACATAGACATTTTTCAGACCGTGGTATCGGTCCCCGGTATCGGGGGGACTTTTAACGAGTACGAGTACTTTAGAAAATGTGGTATCGAGGCCGCTACCAGATACCGGTATCGGTATCGGTGCATCCCTAGAAATTGGTAATATTGGTAAAATCTTTGGGCGGCTAGAACGGATTATCTGCATGTACATTATTTCCTATGGGAAAATGCATTTCGCAGTACAAAATTATATTACTGATTTGGTGACATTCCATTTGTTTTATAATTTTTTTATGTACTTAATTAAATGTAATTAATTAATTTTTTAATATTTTTTTTATATTTCGAAATTATTTATTATTTTAAATGATATAATTTGTTAAAGTTTCACCTTCTGCATGGATGACACAGATAAATTGTGCCTCATATGACCAGGGATATGAATGAAAACATCAAAATGCATTTCAGTATCTTTGACTTAAGCCTATCAGGGGGGTGTGCATACTTTTGGAGAGTGTGCAGTCAGTAGTAGATACTGATGCTGTCCATCTAGGGGTCCAACAGGAATATAGCACACATCAACATACAGTACATCTCCCTCTCTCTTTCTCTCACAAACACACACACACACACACACACACACACACACACTTTAGTGTCTCCTCGTCTCTCTTTCATGCTGAAGAGCCGAGCGTTTATCCTAAAAATGTCCAGGACTGTCTCTGATGATGCAGCACTCTCATCCAGCCTCTATTCATCTCCTGCTCATCCGTAATATCCACCTGTTACAGCTGACATGCTCTCACACACATACACACACGCACACACACACGCACACGCACACACACACACACACACAAACACACACACACTTCCTCAGAGTGCGCCACTTCTGCATCTCAGACGCTGAGTGAGAATTTAAATTTGTCGCTCGGATGTCTCGGGGCCATTTCTTTCTCTTTTCATTTCTGAAAGTGTCGTGTTTTTTATTTTTACTCCCTCTACACTTATCGCATCTTGTTAGGTTTCGTGTGTGTGTGTGTGCATGTGTGTGTATATGTGTGTGTGTGTCATTAGCCGTAGTAATGGGAATAGAACAGGAGAGCTGTGCACAGGGTACGAGGTGAGAAGAGAAGAGCTGCAGGGTCTAGAGCCAAGAGGACACACACACACACACACACACACTGTCTCTGTGTCTGACTCTCAACAGTCCTCGCTGAACTTGGCAGCATTATTTCTTACGTATAAGTTTTTATTTCATTTTTAAGGTCACTGGCGGTCGTATAAGCATTTCACTGCATTTCGTA
>JAQQZS010000004.1:2588837-2598732 GCA_030068045.1 Platyallabes tihoni | reverse complement strand
GACTTCGGGCACTAGGCGGGGTACACCCTGGACAGGGTGCCAATCCATCGCAGGGCACACACACATACACACACTTATTATTATTATTATTATTATTATTATTATTATTATATTTTATGCATTTATTTTGGAAGGATTATTCACATTAAATATAATCTGTTAAATTTATTTTTAAGCCGTACCTCGGTATATGAATTTATTCCATTCGGGAGGCGAGTTCTTTGGGCGAAACGCATTTTCCCATAGAACATAATGTAAATGCAGATAATCTGTTCCGGACACCCAAAAATATTACCAATATTACCCAATTTCTAACACTATATTCATATTTTTGCATATAAAAACAATCAAACATTTAGAAAAGACGTAAATGAAGTAAAATATGAAATAAATAGACATTACTCGGTTCGGTCGCTCAGGTGATGAAAATGCTTCCTATGCCGAGGCAAATTTCTTGCAAACTTTTAGTTCTTACGGTGGAAATTCTTAAGGTGTGGTGTTCGTATACTGAGGTATTCCTGTATGTCTATATAATTTAATCCCTGGTTTTATGGTGAGTAAGTTATTAAGTCTTATATCAATTTTATTATGATAATATAAAACGTATATTTTATTTTTCAGACTATACTCATGTTCTCTAGATTTTGACCATTTACATGAAGCGTTGCCTTTCTATGCCACTTACAAATGTTGGCAAATATCATATTCATCATCTATTAAACGATTCGACTTTGATTGAACGTGGAGTGTATCTTTAACCCAGAAGGAGGTGGTGATGAATTCTGAATTCTGATTGGCCAGAAACTTCTTTTCGGTTTATGGAAGGAGTCTCCAGTATCAGAAAAGGAAGTTTTTTGTTTGTTTGTTTTGTTTTGTTTTGTTTTTTGCTGCTTAAATGCAATTTTCGTCAATGTTAAAAGTAACTATAAATAGATAAAAAGTGAATCCAAATTGTTTTCCATAATTGTTTGACACATTTCTGTGGAGTTACAGAAACTCATTCAGCTTCATCGTGTTGCGTTGCTGTTGATTAGTTTCCTATAGCCGCATGACCCTGAGTGATGATAAGAGACAGGTTAGAGTCTGACTGCGCTGATTTATTGCGATGTTATTACAGTCTAATCAGTGTGTTATATAAAGTGGGTTCTGTTGCTTATCGTGACCCGGTTAATGAACTCGAGAAAGGTTCCGATAAAGACTGACGACAAGAAAGAGAGAAGGAGTTGAGAGAAAAGAAAATCCGTTATATACATATATATATATATATATATATATATAAAACGTTCATACATTTTTCCCCCCGCCAGCCGGCTCTCGACGCTCTCGTCTTGGCCGCGTCCTCTGAGAATTTTTCTTCTTCACCCCTCCCTCTTCTTCCCCCTCCTCCGTTCTCCTCCCTCCGTAATCTTTTTTTTTTTCTTCTTCTCCCTCACACGTCGTGACGATTTTGTTCACGTTCTTCTTCACAATGTCATGCCCTGCGCACAGTTATTTCAATCTGGCAGTGGTAAATTTGGCAGCGTGCGGAAAGTGCCAGAATAAATTTGGCTCGCGTTTTGGTTCAAATCAAATTGGACATAAGCACCCACAACACCATCTGTCAGAGAAAAAGAATGCAGAAAAATGTGAAGGGCAACAAATTCAGCACGAGATAAAGTGACTTTCCTTATTTATTATCTCACCCGTTTCTCGGCGGGGAATTGAGACGGATTAAAATTGTGCGTCGTCTGTGCGAAAGAGGGGAAGAAAAATAATCAAATAAGAGCGCCAAAAAAAAAAAAAAAAGAAACGATCCCGGAGAGCGTTAAATCTTAGCTATATAGGATTATTATTTTATTTAATTTTTTTAATAGACGGTAAAAAGTTACTTTTTCTTCATGGATTCTGTAGAACAAACTCCAGAACAAACTCACCAACACTGCAACATTTCCATAATAATAATAATAATAATATTAATAAATCCACATTCGTTTTTAGCCTCGTAATCATCCCGTTAGAGCTGGACGTGTGTGCTACGTCTGCTCTACGTGTAATGTAACCTCACAATTTGTTGATTTATCATCAGTACCTGATGCATAACTTCTTCTAAAGTTCTCAAAGGAAAATATTTCCGTTTTTCCCCCTCTTTAAATTTTCGTCATGAGGGAACCTTTAATGCAATAAACGTCAAAAAAAAAAAAACATGACGCACATAAAAGCACTCTTTTTTTTTTTGTTCCAGACATGTTTTTTTTTTCTTTTTTTTTATTATTTTTTTTTCTTTTGTTTTAGAAAATTGTCCTTGTTGCCCTGGTGACAAAGGTAGGATCTAAAGAGCATTTAACTTGCCCTCCATCCATCCATCCATCCATCCATCCATCCATCCATCCATCCATCCATCTATCCATCCATCTCTGTCTCTCTCTCTCTCTCTCTCTCTCACACACACACACACACACACTCAGGAAAATGGAAAATGCCGTTTTGGGCTTCTATGTGTGTTTTGCGCTAACTGTTGCCAAGCATTGCCTTTTTTCCCCAATCGACACACATAATAGAGACTTTTAGCTTTTAACCTTGTGTAGACGTGAATGGCAGCTTTTGACGCGAGCGTGTGTTTTTTCTTTCTTTTTTTCTTCTTCTCCCACTCTCTCTCTCTCTCTCTCTCTCTCTCTCTCGTTCTGGATTTGTCTCCCTTTCCTCGTCCCTCGCTCTGACGGTTGGCAAGGAGCGAAGAGCTTTGGCACGGGTGGTTGAACGGCCTTTAGAAGGAATTCTGAACAAAGTCTGCGTTAGCGACAGCAGTCGGGCATTAATTGATGATCAAGCGCGATTATGATCATCTTTTCATCCGGCGAGGGGGAAAACGTTTGTTTTGGACGTCTCGAACTCGGTTACTTATTGATCTCGAGAAGTGTTTCAGCCAGAAAGCCAGCAGTTAATTAGTGGGTTTAGGAGAGTTCCTGCTGTCTCTGGTGTGTACGTGTGTGTATGTGTGTGTGTATAAATAAATATATAAATATGTAAGTGTATATTCTCTATAGAGTCACTCACACACACACACACACACACACACACACACACATGTGTCTCCAGCTGCAGATAAACTGGATAAAGCGGTGCGGCTGGTGGATAATTGCCTCATTGAGCGGCGATGTGAGCGGTGAATGTGGAGCTTGTTGTGTTTCGGGCCGAGTCGGGGTCTTTCCTCTGAGCCCTCCCTGCTCGCATGGAGCTGGCGTCCGCACACTGCCTCTTTTGTTGTCGTCCGAGAGTCTGCTTCATCCTCCCCTCCTTCTCTTTTTTTTCCTCCCCTCCTTTTCTCCTTTCTCTTCCCTTGCTTTCTTCCCCCCTCCGAGCGCTTCTCTCTCTCTCTCTCTCTCTCTCTCTCTCTCTCTCTCTCTCTCTCTTGTCTCTTTTTCTTTATTAAGAATGAACAATCACTTCACTCTCATCTTTATGGACTTCTTAGCACTCGTTCTACCGCCGGGTTCGGATTCGCTCGGAAGCCGCTGATTTGTTTTCTTATACGATGTTAATACAGCATTCATTCTCATCGTGTGGTTCTTTCCATAGCTAACGTTCTCAGAACATCCAGTAACGTTCCCATTAGGTTCTTAGAAGGTTCTTAGAGGAAACGTTTTATCATGTAGTGTTCTTTCAACATTCTTAAACTGTTAAATAACCACAAATAGCATCATGGGAACCGAACTTAAAAAAAAAAAATAAAATTAGAAAGAAAAAAAAAAAAACTCTGAATAACTTTATGGAACTTGAATCAAATTAATGAAACATAAATCAAAATTAAAATGAGCTTAAAATTGCTGTTTGATGATGAGCGGATATAAAAGACTTCAGGATGTGATGTTGAAGCAACGCAGTAACTCCTTGTAGGAGACATTTTCTCTTTCAGTCAAAGCCCTGTTTTTATACACTATATAAAAAATTACATGATGAGGGGGGAAGAAATTGGAAAAAACGGTTAGGTATGAGTCAGAGAAACAAAAAAATAAATGTCCTCTAGGTGAAAAGTCTGCGAATGCGTCTGTGAAAGAGACGAGACGTGACGAAATTGTTTGTCGAGTTGCAGCGAGAAACAGAGAGACACTGAGAGACAGAGAGAGAGAGAGAGAGAGTGAGTTTTTGGCGCTCAGGGCTGAAAACTTGGCGCCGAGTCACACGGGCCACTCCAGAGCCACCGGTTCCACCCGCACCCTCAGCCAGGTGCTCAGCCATTTTGGCTCGACCTGTAGCCAGCTGCTGGAGCGAGTGAGTCCCGGAGACGCCCCGTGATTCACCTGTGATCGCGATCGGGTCACGTCGCCTGAGACACCTTCTGCTGATTGGAGTCGTGGCTCATCATCCTTATTGTCTTACCTCCAGGTTAATTTATACTATCGCTACCGAGATAATACACCGTATTAAAATAAAGCTGTGTTCTTCACAAACACACACACACACACACACACACACACACACACACACACACACAGGTTGTGGGTTGTTTTTCCTGGAAGTGCCCACACCCTGTCACCTCTACACCGCAATACAGGCCCCACCCTCCCTAATTCTCATTTTAGAACAACCACACACACACATACACAGACACACACACGCATACACACACACACACACGTTTCCACTCTGATGTACAGAGCTCTATAGTCTTGTGAATGGCTACATTTACCTTCAGAATTACTGGGTGCACATATATATGAACATCTAACACACAGATTTAAATAGATAAGATAGATTTTTCTAAATACTTAGACCTGGGGTGCACAAACTTTTGGAAGACACGACAGATCACCTAGAGCAATATAGACGTTTCACAGGACACCTCGATTGATCACATGATCACAATGTCTATCTGCCTGTCTGCCTGTCTGTCTATCTGCTTGCCTGCCTGTCTGTCTGTCTGTCTGTCTGCCTGTCTGTCTACCTGTCTGCCTGTCTGTCTGTCTGTCTATCTGTCTGCCTTCCTGTCTGTCTATCTGTCTGTCTATCTGCCTGTCTGTCTATCTGCCTGTCTGTCTGCCTGTCTGTCTGTCTATCTGTCTGCCTTCCTGTCTGTCTATCTGTCTGCCTTCCTGTCTGTCTATCTGTCTGTCTATCTGCCTGCCTGTCTGTCTGCCTGTCTGCCTGTCTGTCTGTCTGTCTATCTGTCTGCCTTCCTGTCTGTCTATCTGTCTGTCTATCTGCCTGCCTTTCTGTCTGTCTGTCTGTCTGTCTGTCTATCTGCCTGTCTGTCTGTCTGCCTGCCTGTCTGTCTGTCTATCTGCCTGTCTGTCTATCTGTCTATCTGTCTGCCTGTCTGTCTGTCTGTCTATCTGTCTGCCTGTCTGTCTGTCTGTCTGTCTGTCTGCCTGTCTATTTGTCTGTCTATCTGCCTGTCTGCCTGCCTGTCTATCTGCCTGTCTGTCTGTCTATCTGCCTGTCTGTCTATCTGCCTGCCTTTCTGCCTGTCTGTCTGTCTGTCTGTCTGACTATCTGTCTGTCTGCCTGTCTATCTGCCTGTCTGTCTGTCTGTCTGTCTATCTGTCTGTCTGTCTGCCTATCTGTCTGCCTGTCTGTCTATCTGCCTGCCTGTCTGTCTGTCTGTCTGCATTAAACACTTTCCATTCTGTAAATGTCCACCAACAGAGAAACTCTAAAGAGAATTATTTTTCCGTTCCCTGAGTAAATGTCGGTAATTATCTCACACACACACACACACACACACACACACACACACACTGTCACATCTCTACAGAACAAAATAGCTTTCTGTTTTTTTGTTTTTAATAAAGAAAGAGAGAGAGAGAGCGCGCAGGAAGTGGCATGAAAGAGAGGCAGAGACGTTGGTGAGACGGCGTCCGTCTCCTTCCGTTCGGAGGAATAAAGACTCCCCGTTGTGAGCTGTCATGAAACCAGAAGCCTTTCGCATTTGTGTTAATGGTTAAAGTGGGGCTGCTGTCACTGGGACAATGACGCCCGCGTTAATAAACATAAATATTAACTATTGAGGTGTAGCGCTGAGCGAGGGAGAGACGGAGAGACAGAGAGACAGAGAGACGGAGAGACGGAGAGGAAGGTCAGAGCAATCGAGTGGCCCTTTTTTATGTGTCACAGCTCTCTAGCTTAAAAGCCTCTGTCATTGTTACACACAGATGGATGCAAGAGGGTGAGAGAGCAACTAAACGAGTGAGAGACCGAGAGAGACAGAGAGAGACAGAAAGAGAGACAGAGGCTAATAACACCTGTTGGAGTACAGGGAGACAGCTGTCAGGAACAACAGCGCAACTGACAGGGACCAGCGGGCAGACAGCGACTGTGTGTGTGTAAGTGTGTGTGTGTGTGTGTGTAGTGTGTGTAGTGTGTGTGTGTCCACCTGGGGCCTGTAATCTGTATCAGTCGCAAAAGCTTCAGGTTAGTATTCAGCGTTATGAGCTGCAGCCGAATTACTAATGGTGCCACCTGGTGTTTTTGTTCCTATGTGTGTGTGTGTGTGTGTGTTTGTGTGGGGGGGTGTGTGTGTGTGTGTGTGTGGGTGTGTGTGTGTGTGTGTGCGGGTGCACGCGAGGGGCTCTTTATAGGAACCAAACGATCAGAATATGCCATGTTTTTAACGTCGTGAAAACATCCGCGCAGTCGCAAATGACAAGTGATTTAAAGAAAAATAAGAATAAATAAATAAATAAATAAATAAATAAATAGAAATGTATGCAGAAATTATTATTTTTTTTATAATAAATAAGTCAAAAAATACTGTTTTTTTTTTTTAACGGGAAGGTCAGAGTGCAATGAAGGCATGTCCGTGGAAATGCATTGTGTGTGTGTGTGTGTGTGTGTGTGTGTGTGTGTGTGTGTGTTTCAGGTTTTAAAGGTCAGTCCATTTTAACATGTACATCCACATCGACATAAAAATAATGCCTAGTGTGTGTGTGTGTGTGTGTGTGTGTGTGTGTGTGTGTGAGAGAGAGAGAGACAGAGATTATATAGGTTGCATAAATGTTCATAGTCATGTGAATGGACATCTGCTCCTTTGGCAGCCCCTTGAGGGATAAAACCATGTGATTACAGGCAATTGAGAGAGAGAGAGAGAGAGATAAAGATAGAGAGAGAGAGAGAGAGAGAGAGAGAGAGAGAGATAAAGATAAAGAACATACATCCAGGAAGACTTTTAAAAAGAGAGTGTGTATGAATTAAGGTTCAGAATTAAAGGAACACTCCATCCTTCTTCAACACAGTCTGTATTTGCGTCGCCCGCAGCGTTTCTGTGATTAATGTACACAAAAATCGTTTCCACACGTTTCCCTTCAGTCAGAAACAAACATACAGCGTTCTAATGACGTGTGAGTGTATCGGAGGTCTAAGGGCAGATGTTCGATACGGTCTGTTAATGATTGTGTGTGTTTGCTGGGTGTGTTCTCTCAAACTCATCTATAAATCTGTAAAGTCTGTCATTGTTTTTAAACTTTTATAGCGTTTGGTATAATCATTGTCGTTATACATTTAGTTTATATACTGTATATATATGTGTGTGTGTGTGTGTGTGTGTGCGTGTTTGTTGAGAAACTTCAACAACTACCTCTTAACTTTTTATTTGAATTAAAAAAACGCACAAGGACAATTTTTTTTTTTTTTAAGTTTTCAATAATCATTTATAACTGAGACGCTTGATGGGCAGATGTACCTGCATTCATTCATTTCAATAATAATTCTAATCATTTCTTCACTTCAAGCTGTAAATCCTTCATGCAAAGTAAATCTTTTTTGCTTAAAAGTACAGTTTTGTAGATAACGAGATCCAGCAACATTTATAAAAAATAAAGTATAAAGCCACTTTTTTATTATAATTTTTTGTGCTTTTTTTTCTTTTGGCAAATTTGAACAGAACTTCACTTCAGCTTTTTGCGAGCATCTTTGGAAGACTTTCTCAATGTTGACCATTGTACAAATCTTGTCCTTTAAATTCCCTATTGTTTATCTCATCAGCCAGTAAAGGCATTTTTTAAAGCGCTACTCTGTAGTCATGTCTCCGAAAGCGATTCATGATATATGGATTAGACGAAAACTTTAAAGTTTGAAGTTTTGAGAACTTCTTTTTACTACTCCGGTGTTGGAAATTTGTCCAATTTTAATTGGTCTATGTCCTGAGATGGATTGGTACCCTGTCCATTATTCTTATCATTATTATTATTATTATTATCATTATTATTATTATTATCATTATTATTATTATTATTATTATTATTATTATAAGTGGAATGGTGGCTTAGTATCTATAAATTATAACTACTGTATGAGATCTTCCCTGAGGATCGAGCCGAGGACGACGGTGGCGAGGAAAAACTCCCTGAGATGACAATACTGTAGGAAGAAACCTTGAGAGGAACCAGACTGAACAGAGAACCCATACTCATCTGGGTGATATCAGACAGCGGGAACTGATCTGCACATAGAAATCACATAAAACTCAGTGAAGCGCCCCCTCTGTGCCATCCAGATGCGCGTGCTCGGCTGGATCGTTGGCGTGGCTCTCTTTGACCGCTGCTTCAAGGATGTGATTCACAAGTTGGCATCGCGGCAGTAATGGAAAAAAATGCGTCAGTGGCGACTCCAGTGGTCCGGCCATTTCATACGAGCTGCACTGGGCACCGATCCTAACACTGCTTTTTTTTTTTACTTTCACTTCACCGTAGACGGCCAACGTCCACACGGACAGCCAAAGCACCGATGGCAGGATAGAACTGATACAGATATAAAGAACCTACTTTGTTGAAGCTCCGCCCGAATGATGCGTTTGATCGTGTGAGAAAGAAATTATACAATGCGGAGAGCGGACCCCAAACCTTTAGGACGAAGAACGGTTTTTCAAATTCTTTTTAAAGATGTGGTCTGAAAAAAGCAACTGAAATTGGGATTTTACACCTTTATCGTTTTTTGATTTAGTTCTTTTAGTAGACATTTGTCTCTAGACTCCTAGTTGCGCTAAGGTGTCTTAAGTGGTGGGGGGTTTCATGAATTAAATAATGACTTCCTCAAACGTTCATTCAACAGGAACGACCTCTCCATAGAGAGAGGTTTATACTGGATTAAACATCTAGGGCAAACATTTAATGTTTTTTTTTCCCTCCAAATATTTCCGATTTTCGACCCTAATTTAGTCGTAGCCATCATTCAGGCACTTTCTCCTCAAGACCACGACCACCAACCAGGGAGGGCGAAGGCTATCACGTGTTTCGGCCAAACGTGTCTTTTTGTGCTCCGCATTGAGCAGCGTAGCACGCTATCCGCTCCTTCCGCTGGCGTGACCTCCCAGACGAACATGATTGGGGTGAGATCATTACAGTGCCACCCACCCCTCATTGACTCTATCTAGTCTCCCCGACTGCAGCGTCATCCGGGATTCGATCTCGCGACATTCTAGTAACCACTGCGCCAAACTGGGGGCCAATGAATTCTTGAGTCTCTTATATATTTATGGCTTGAACCTATCAAACTTTAAACTGACACACTACCATAAACTGAAGCGTGGTGTTTGGATGAGGCCAAATGTTGAAGAATGATGATTGAAGTAACCAGAACCTCTTGGATAGAAGTCCATGTTTTTTTTCTTTCGCCACCGACGGTCCTGACACCTTGACGTCTTCCCTAGTTATAATAACTCGGGTTACGAAAAAAAAAGTCCAGCGGTGTTGGCTTTGGGGAAACGTGTGCCCTGTGGTTCTCTCGCACGTGCTGCAGATCCGGTGATGGACGCTGATTAGGTTGAAAAATGGAGGAGTATTCCTTTAATTTAGGTCTGTACTGAGTATCTGGCCTTCTACTTCTCTCTCTCTCTCTCTCTCTCTCTCTCTCGTCGAATCGGCTCGTCCTTGGCAGGTCAGTAATTAGCGTGTTTTGCGGGAGCCGGGGGTCTGCGTGGCGTATT
>JAQQZS010000004.1:2565306-2577930 GCA_030068045.1 Platyallabes tihoni | reverse complement strand
GGGAGAACATGCAAACTCCATGCACACAGAGACGGGAATCGAGCCTGGCCGGGAATCGAACCCAGACCCTGGAGGTAGCACATTTTAACTAACCAATAAAATTAATAAGCATAAAGACATTTAGGTAAAAAGAAGGTGACTGGATGTTAAGAGTAAAGAAGTTGATTAGTTATTAAAAGTAACAAGATTGAATATGGCAGTTAATAAGAAACAGATAAGATGTTAAAAGTAAAAAAAAAAAAAAAAAAAAAATTGTAACTGGGTGTTAAATGTATGTGGGATCAGACTGGACATTAAAAGGATCAGAGGTGATCTGAAAAGTAAAAAGTAACTGATATCGATGTTAACGGTATCATGTAGCTAGCTGACTGAGCATTAAAATTAAGAAGTTGCTGAGGGTGTGTTAAAGCTGATTTGATGTTAATTAAAAGCAGGCGATTGGACATTAGAACTAACAGTAGCAGAATACATGTCAAAAAGACACAAGAAAAAAACATGAAATGTCAAAAGTTGATGTCTCATTCTGGCTCAACATAAAACATAAGAAGCTAATTAGACATGAAACATAATGAGTGTAGTTGTTAAAAGTGTGATGTTAAAAGTAACAAGAAGCTGGTGTCTAACTGGACCTTAAAAGTAACAAGTAGCTTATTGGACAATAAAAATGTAATAACTGATTGTCTGATTAGAGGAGCATGTAGATGTTAGGACATCAAAAGAAATAAGCATCTTATTGTACATTAAATTTTTATATAACAAAATTATATTTTTATATAACTTAACCAGTCAACCACAAATCAGACACGTACAGTAAAATCTGATTGAGTAATTCTGGGAAAATGACTTTCTTTCAGCTGCTCCCGTCAAGGGGTTGCCACAGTGGACCATCTGATTCGTACACAACTTGGCACAGATTTTACACCGGATGCCCTTCCTGATGCAACCCTCCCATTTTATCCGGGCAGCGGGGCTCAAACCTGGATCCTTAGATCCCCAAATTAACAATCTTGCACCTTAGTCGCACTCCATAATCCTTCTTAGAATTTAATCAATGTAAACCTAACTGTAGTGAAATGTCCTCTTTAGGAGTTAAGAACCCTCAGGTCTTTGGCGTAATCATTAGATCTTGCGCTTCCAGGAGGTGACTTGAAGTTCCTCGGCTCGATAGTCGTAACTGAGTGAAGTCGACTGCCTGAGTCGGGGACTATGGGAAGCTTTGAGAACAGTAGGAAGTGTTCACATGTACCAAACCCACATGCCGTGAAGCTAAATATGACAGCACTCCCACCGAGCATTTGAAAGACTTGCTCTGTGTGTGGAAACTTGGTAAACTCTTCAAGTGGCTACCCGAAGCTAACTTTAAGCACAAACACGGCGCACCTCCCGTCTTCTACAGTCCTACACACACACACACACCGGCTCGCGGTTTTCACTTTCGTTCTCATTAAAGGCTCTGGACACCCCCCTCACCCCCTCCCTTAGCATTGCCGCTGAGCGAACTGCTTTAGTGGTGCGTATAAGTCTCAGACGTACATAAACACACACACACACACTCGTATACATGCGCGCACACATGCTGGCATGTGTAATACGTTTCCATGCTTAAAAAGAAGAAGAAGAAGAAGCGTAACAGCAAGGCCTTGGGGTGAGCACCGACACTGCCTGCTGGCTGACTCTTATTAGATCCTCTCCGTTCCAACAGCCACTTCCTCCCTGTGCGCACCCTCGTTTTCTCATTAGCAGCTTTTCTCAGCACACCTCCTCCAGCTCCGTGGGAAGCCATGCCGGTGTCAGAGGATTTGCCGTGCACAGATTCGCCACTCTCTCGGCATGAAGCCTCTGCGAGAGACGAGTGGGTGACCTGGCCTCCTGCGACGATGCGACCGGCTAATTTGATTCGCATCGCTGCAATCAACAGAGCCTGGCCTCTAACTCAAAGCGAGACATGCTACATCAGAAGCACGGAGGATCGCCAGCAACCTGTCAATCGCCTGACTGATTAAGCGACATAACTCATTTATCTCTTCTTACTAACTAGTTTAAGAGTTCAGACTCACAGGCGACACCAGCGCATGCAAATCCCGTTAGCGTCTACGTATATTTCTATAAGCTGACGCGATGAATGCACCGCGACTTTAAACCAGTCTGAGTTTGTTTAGATCATTAATTTATTTGCTTGCAGACAAATAACCGTAGGAACAAAAACAGTAAGCGAAGAAAGAAGACAGCGAGAGGCTTGTCAGTGCCTGAGCACGGGAGCAGCTAACCCAATTGGCTGTGTAATTGTTTAATTTGTCTCATTACACCTAAATGAATGTAATTGGTGTTTCTTCATACTGTGAGAAGCCTGAGCAGGGTGTGTGTGTGTGTGTGTGTGTGTGAGAGCATTAAGCACTGCATTTGTATTTCTGTCAGCATCCGCCAGCTCATACACAAGTCACAAAAGAAATAATGACTTTACTTGTAAGGTAACATCTTTACATCGGGAGTTTGCAGAGTGCGGTGTGATTGAAGCGGCTGTACATTAGAGACATGTGATTGAGCACGGCTGCGGCGGAGGGATCGCTGACGTTTTGTTGTACTTGTTTTATAGGCAGATGCTGTGCGTTTCCTCTCCTTGATATTTTCACAGAGCACAGTTTGCAGTCTGCTTTACGCTTGCTTCCATCGCTAGTTAGTGAAATACATCCAGATCGCTGTCATCTCACGTCGTCTGTTCATTCGCGCGATATCGTACAGATAGTATCATGTGGTATCGAATGTTAAGTTCTGGAAGTTTGAGTAATTGCACACGGCTCACCGATTCAGCATCGATGCCTTGTTTTAGTCTAAACAGACATTTGTAACAGTGCTCATTGATGACTGAGGGCTTGATGCTTTGCTTCCTCTTGTTTCTATCAGCTTGGATTTGTATACATACATCACAGTTAAACTCAACCAAATGTTCTTTAGAGCAAGGCGCCGGAAACCAGATTTGGCCCAATTACTAGCGCGGAAAGCGACGCAAAGGCCATGGAAGCAAAAGGCTCCACCATCGAAAGCCTAATCATAGAGCCCTGGTCAAGTGTGTCTGCACTGTGTGCCACGGCAAAAGGCAGGGGACGCTGTCGTCTCGGCTCGCCAGCTAATGGGAGCTATTTGAGGAAGGACACGCAGGCAGCGGAGCAGATGGGCACCGTGCTATGCCCACCTACGGCGGCCGGCTGACGCACCGCCTGCACTCGCGCCTAATGGAGGGCTTATAAAAGGCAGGCAGCGCCGGCGCAGACCCGCCACTCAATTTCATTAGCTGCTAATCAGCCAAAGGTGCCCTTGGCTCACAGAGAAATAAAGGCCTGTCCGTCTGGAAATCAAAAAAAAAAAAAAAAAGAATACTTGCGGGGGAAAAAAAAAGCTTGAAAATGGATGTCTGTTAGCGGTTTACAAAAAATCGCAAGGTCACTCAGTTGAGGCTTTGCAGCTACAGCGCCGCGAGAGATTTTTGAGTGTGGATGTTGTTTTACACTGCACTTATGATTGTGTAGCTTTATACGGTTATTCTTATAGATGTTTTTCTTTTACTGAAACGAATGAGATGAACCCTTATCTACGTTTCCTGTCAACAAGACACAAAAGGAGACGGTTTTCTGAAAAAGTGAGTGTGTCAGGAAGCTAACACGAGTTACATGTGCAGACAGCGCGATAATATTAAGCGCTAGCCACACAGCACGGATATACAAATTAATTATTGGTTATATGCCTACATTTCCCCTTTTCAGCAGCAGGTCACGGAGGCTCGGCTTTAATTGCCGGAGCATATGGCTGGAAACAGATTTTAGCTGTGGGACCCACACTTTCTGCCACTGTACTTCTCCGCTCACTAAGATGTATGCCATATTGTCAATGCTGGCAGCTATTGTTCCACTCATTTACTTCATAGAGCTAATTACTCCCTAATAATAACTTTACCTTGGAGTTTTTCTCTCTCCTTTGCCAGCAAACCTGTTCACACTACATATGTTAATTATCGGCACATCTTCATTATGTTCAAAAAGCTTTAAGTTCAAGCTGTGCCGCCTGGCGAGACACTCCGAGTCAGTTCGTTGCCAACTTTCCACTTTTTCCCCCCGGTTTTATTATTTAAAAATTTTTTTTTTTCTTTTACTCTCTCTCTCTCCCTCTCGCTCTCTCTCGCTCTCTCTCTTCTCTTTTTCGCCTCAAAAGTCGAGAAGAAAAAGTTCCTCTCATGTTGTCTTCTAAGCTGCATTTTTTCAAATCTCTCCATTCTTCTTCTTCTGTTCTCTTTTTTTTTTTTTGCCTTTATAAGGACTGCTGTCTTGATTAGAGGACTTGCTATCCACAACCCAGCGGTCCAGCGCTTGTTAGATCCACTTTATTGTTAGATCCACTGTATTTCTCAGATCATTCCTCCAGACATCCTCGTGGATGTGTTCACAAATCTCATCCTTATCCAGATGCTTTGATTTCTAACATCTGTCTCGCAGTGTATTCGTATCCGATTTTTTGAAAAGTGTTTGTACAGTACATTATAATAAAGCTATGAGTACGTTTTGTGATCTAGAATTTAAAAAAAAATGTTTTGTTTTGTTTCGTTTCTTGGAGTTCAGTTGTTTTCTCGTGACAAAGCGCAACTTCACTCCACGGCTTAAGACAAACCTTTTAAACAAAGAATCCTTCTGTTTCACGGAGCAAAGGAAAGCAGGGAAAGAAAGAGGCATTATGGAGTGCATTATAAAATAGCCAGCTGTTGAAGGGCAGGATTAGTGGTGTTTTCAACGAACCCTCATCCCAGCCTGAGTGTATTCTCTGCAGCTTTGTGGAATGTCCTGAGACAGGCTGAAAAGAGGAAAGGCCATGAGAGCGGTGGACGGAAATGACCAAACTAACTGTCTGACCACATTTATAAAACCTCCTCGTGTGTACGTGTGTATAAATCTACCGTACATATCATCAGCTCGTTGTGGGCCGAGGCAGCATGTGTGTCTGTAGACCAGCTGCTTCGGCAATCTCGCTAAAGCGGTTTTCTGGACTGCCATCAGATCCCCACAGGCATTGTTCAGCCTCATCCTCATTTCCTTGCTCGGGTTTTTAGATCACCTAGAGCAGGGCTAGATCCTGACCTGCAAAGTATTTCAGTCTGATGAACCTAAATACTGAAGATCTGATGAGACTTTCAGTAGTTGAAGCTAGCTCGTCCTATAGAGTGTCATGTTGGCATGGTATGTTGATAATAAAAACAGAATGTTTAAAGCCTGGACACCGGACACTCCTTCCATTAATGTCAAAACCATGAAGATGAACATTATGGCATATGACTGCAGTTGCTTTAATAGTTTTCTCATCAGTAGGTTTTGTATCAAGTTCTCCTCCTCTCGTGAGTAGTTGTTGACCTGAACAAAGTGGACCTTATGTTAACCAAAATAAATTTCCTTGTTATACAATAGCACTTACACCGCACAGTTAAGAAGGGATTTATTTATGGTTGCACTCTCTGGTGTCTGGTTCCTCTTAAGGTTTCTTCTTCATGTTGTCTCTGGGAGTTTTTCCTATATAAGGGCTTTATAAATGCAACTGAATTGTTCCTCGAACCTCAAGGGTCTAGGGTTTGAATTTTGCATGGGTCTGTGTGCATGAATTTTTCATGTTCTCCCAGTGCTTGGTGGGTTTCCTCCAGGTACTCTGGTTTCCTCCCACAGTCCATTAGGCTAACTGGCATTTTTACATTGCCTGCATGTATGCTTGTGCCCTTGCTATGGACTGGCACCCTGTCCAGGATGTACGCTGCCTCATGCCCTGACTCCTTGGGATAGGCTCCAGGCCTCCCGAGACCCTGTACAGGATAAGTGGTGTAGAGAATCGTTTTACCATACTGTCACAATATTCTGACCAGTCAGTGCAAGAATTCCCAGCACTATGGTATAATATCCTGAAAATAATCAACCTTATTGTTGGTGCTGTGTAAAGCAAGTTGATTATTATTATTTTATTTATTTATTAATTTTTTTTTTTTTTACAATTTTAGTTGAATTTTTTAGTTCCCCTTGTCGCCCACATCTTCCCTTCAGGGAAAAAAGATTATTTTAGGGTTATTTATTCAGTAGACATAAATGTCTCACGACTACTGCATGTATAAATTATGTACATTACCAATACAGTAGATAGAGATGAGGTTGAAAAACACTAGACTATCCTGTTCAGAAATTGTTTAACCCTTAATGGGGCAAAGAATCGCTTTCTATAACTTACAATTTTGAGTACAGTGCAAAACATTATAGGAAGTGGAAATATCTTAAAGATATTCAAATTTATCTATGAATTTTTAAAATAAGATTACAACAAACCAAATATAAGAACATAATTTTAAAAATTCTGTTGGCAGATCATTTTGCTAGTTTAAGGAATTTATTTCTTAAAAGAAGCTAAATCATCGGCCATTTTTTTTTTTTTTTTTTTTACAATTTTAGTAGAATTTGGCTAGAAATAAGCTTAATAATGTTAGATTTGGTTTGTTGTAAAATTATTTCAAGAAATTATAGATATGTTTAGCTAGATTCATGAATATTACACTTGCTAAGATGGAATGTTTTCAGTGTATCAGTATTGTTTTATTAGTTTTGTGTTTTTGCATGTTTTTTATGTTAAAATATATATGTTCATTTATTTTGTAGGTTTAAAAAAAAAGATTTATATATACAATTATTTTAAAATATAATTTTAGGTGGGTACGGAACCATATATTGTAACTTCATTGACTTTTATTTGCAACATTAAAATTACAACAACAAAAAAAAATTGGAGGAAAACTCACAAAAGTAAAAGAAAAAAAAGGCTTGGAGAAAGAAATTCCTGAGTATTTCAATGGGCACTTTATAAAGGGCTAAACTAGATTAATGATGTGTTTTAATTTGACTTTCTACAGTACTTTCATATGTGCATTTAATTTTTCACCACCAGGACTGTTCTGTATTCAGCTAGAGCTAAGTCTGATGCCTCTAGCCATTTGGATTGTAACAGGAAAAACAGAACCAGCGTGTGTAAACTCCTTTGAAAACACTGACAAACCTGTACCTACCTGCTCCTACAGACTAATCTTCTCATGAATGTGTGTGTGTGTGTGTGTGTGTGTGTGTGTCTGTGTGTGTGGCCTACAAGCAGAGCATGTGATAGCTGCCAATCCTCAAGAGCATCTGCATTAGCGTTTTACATGCATGCGATCATTAGCACATGCTAGCCGGTGCTAACGTGACCGCAGAGATGCCGCAGGACCGTAGCAGCATGCCGAGATGCAGGCAGCACCAAAGGAGCATATGTCCAATTAAGGACTGAAAGACAGAACAGTAGTGTAGCGCTTGCGATTCTTGCTCACCGGGGGCCTAGCGGAACCTAGCGGAGGAATAAAACAAAAACAAAAAAAAAACTAAACAGAAAACAAAAGTAGTACTAACATCTAATTTGATCAGTCCTGGGAGCAGGAGTCCCTGCCGTTTTGTGGCTCACCAAAATGCTGGTGTAATTACATTGTGGTGAGAAGACAAGCAGCCCCGGACGCTGTGGTGGGACTGAGAGATTACTGCTATGCAAGCACGAACGAGAGAAAAGGACAGCTTCTTACTCGAGTCTAAATTTATATGTTGGAAAACGCTTTTGCTCTGTTTAGCACACGTAACTCACTTTCTATAGCCTTAAATCAGATGCACAGAATGCAAACCCTGCTCATGTCCTCACCTCGCCGGCTCGGCCTGCGAGCATCCCGACACGTTCGCATTCGCACAGTCACTGATGTCACTTCTGGAGCCTTTGTGTTTTCCTGGCAGTGCTCTCATCAGTAGAACCATCTGTCCTCTCCTTCCCCACACCCGTGTGCTTCAGACTTGCTTCTTGCCAAAGTTGCTGGCTTCATTTTTTTTTTTGTCTGCAATAGTGTGCTTCTTCTTCTCCTCTTTCTCTTAAAAAAAAAAAACCTGAAACCATGTGAAGAGGCATGGCACCTTGCCGAGCACAGTGGGCCCAGATGTTACAGGAGTTTTTGGGAGCTGCTCCATGTGACGTGGTGGGTTTGGCAGTGACAGGGGTGTCGTTTCTGCTCCTCTTGTCAGGGGACAGGTGCAGGAGGGACCGGGAGTGTATGTGTGTATGTGTGTATATGTGTGTGTGTGTGTGTGTGTATATGTGTGTTCATTTGATCCCTTGTCGTTTTTGTCTGTTCTGGCTGCGTCACTGTTGGCCGACATACCGACATTTCCTTTCTCTCTTTGTCTCTCTCTCTCCCTGTCTCTCTCTCTCTTCAGCAGGTCCAGGGTCAGCTGCCACCTCTGATGATTCCTGTTTTCCCTCCAGATCAGAGGACTCTGGCAGCAGCCGCAGCCCAGCAAGGATTCCTCCTGCCCCCAGGCTTCAACTACAAACCCGGCTGTAGTGAGTGTCTCTGCCGCTATAAACCTCAGCTCTGTTTCACGATCGCAAAGGCAATTCAGAATGAACGTCTTACAAAGAGATGTGTTTCGGCACATTCTAATCAGATCTACACATTTCTTGTAAAATAACTACACCTGATAGTTTTAATTTAGCTAATTTTACCCATATTTTACTATTTATTTAATAGTATCACAGATCTCAGAGCTCCATCAAAGTGTGTGTGTGTGTGTGTGTGTGTGTGTGTGTGTGTGTGTGTGTGTATGTTAATGCCCCAGCTGAAATGCCCCACCATAGTGTATTTTTAATACTTTATTACACCCCTTTTTCAAATGCACTATTTCAGTGTCTATGTAAATGAGCTACTGCTGAGCCACGCCCCTCAACAACAAGCCGGAGGGAGGAGCTCTTCTTATATGAGGTCACGTTAAGAGAAAAATCTGATTAGTTTTCATTTGCCCTGGCTAGTACAAAAAATGTAAAAAGAAAAACAAGCTGGGATTTTTTTTTCTGATTTTTTTTTCTGTACACACACACACACACACACATACACACCAAGGAGGCTCATCTGTATGTCTAAAAGTGATTTATTAATTTTTTATTAATAATTCCCCTTTAAATAATACCTAAATATGGTATTTGTAGGTATATTATTTTGTCCTATCAAGTAATCAAAGTTGTGAAGGATCTACCCCTAATGATCTTCTTGTTAATAAATGGTACAGTTGAGACAAAGTCTTTTTTTTCTGAGAGTGTATTGATAATATTATTAGTTCATTTGTATTTACTTCATGGTAAAAAAAAAAAAAAAAATTCTTAGCATTTTTTCAAGGAGAATATTCTTGAATTTAGCCAGACTATACATAATTTCTTATATAAGACAATATTTGTAGTCAATTGTTATTAAAATTGCAAGTGAAAAGGACTAATTTCACTGCTTTCAAGAAATAAATTCCTAAAAACAAGCAAACTTATGTTAATTTATTAAGCTTATTTGACTAGTAACTTTATATTTGGTTTGTTGTGATATTATTTTAAGAAATTATAGTTAGTCTGGCTAGATTAGAATATTTATATAATATTTATAATATTTCATTTGCTAAGATGCTAAGATTTGCTGTGAAGTAACTACAACTGACTGAATTATATTATCCATACACTCTCAGGAAAAAAAAAAGATTATGTTGCAGTTGTACCATTTCTTTTGACGGTGATCCTCAAGGGTAGATCTTCACACCTTTTATTATTTGCTAAGAAAAATTAATATTACTTCAACCGTTTTAATTATCAATTAATGGTAAACTATCATTTAAAATTTGACTACAAATAAGCTTAATAATCTTAAATATACAGTATGGCTTGTGGTAATCTTATGTTTAAAAATTTTAGATAGTTTGGCTAGATTCAGGAATATTTCAATTGTTAAAAAATGAATTTTTTTGCAGCGTGGGTACTTAAGACAAGTAGCCTGGTTGTGTTAAAGTAGGATAATGAAATGTGTCTGCAAAATCTTTTTTTAAGGCTTTGCTTGTTAGGAAGACAGGGAAATTCAAGGCAAATTTGGAGATAGTAGCTTCAAGTGATTTTTTCTTAAATTAGAGATATACTGGCTTTATACTACAACATGATGCTTGCATCTGCTTAGGTCGTCTTATTAAACTTTCTGAAAAAAAATACTTTCAAACAATAGATCGGCATCTCAGCACGAACTTTTGAACCATTCTGCTGTTCAGCTTAGAGCCTCTGATAGTGCATTGGTGAAACCAGATTGTTCAGGCCATAGCTGGGCACGTGTTTTATGGCAAGCTCCTTTCCACTGCCTCAAGTTCAGCCAAGCGACAGCAAGGCATGTTTGTCTCTTCCACATGACAGACTCTCAGCTCTGTGCTTTTGTGTCCCTGTGCCTAAGCGCATGGCAAGTACCACTAAGCGAAGGAGAATAAGAAGAAACGCAGAAAACTTCCTCTGGGGTTTTGCTTTTTTTTTGGCTGTAGCAGTCCAACTGTGAAGCAATGTGTTGTTTACCGCGAGAGGCGAGCGAGCTGTATGCCAGCAGCGAGCATGCTGAACGTGGAGAGAGTGACCTGCCCCAGGTTGCCACACATTAACACGAACCGCCGCCAGTACATGCATCCAAATAGGCCTCTCGCACACACACAACACACACACACACACACACACACACACACACATCTCCCTCCCTAGACAGGAGCGGTCCTCAGCTCCAGCTCCGCCCACTGCACTTCACAGTTTCCCAAACAAGTCCCCCTTCCCACTACACACACTTTCCCTCCTACACCCGCCCCCTGTTTTAATTACCACTAGCCACACCATTGCACACTGCCCAACTTTTTCAATTACGCATGTGCTTTTTAGTGGCGAGAGATAGCCTGCCTAAGGCAAAATGGGAAAAAAATGGCGAGGAAAAAACCAAGTCCCTCCGGCGTGGGCCAGGTCCAAGGGGGGACCCTTGTTCCCACCCGACTTCCCCAGAGTGGGACCGGCGAGTCACAGCCTCCACGCCAACACCAACATGTTTGCTTTCTTTTTTTCCCCCCTCTCTCTGTTTCTCTCTTTTTTGCTCTTTTGTTACAGCTGTTCCCGGGAGAGAAATAAAATAGCTGGAATTTTTCTGTTTGTTTAGGGACTGACACAAGAGGACAAGGAGGGAGAGCAAAAACACATCATCTCCCCAGAATACATCCTTGAATCGGGTCCAGAGCACTCTCCAGTCTGTAGGCTGGAGTTGTTTTTTAAT
Source organism: Platyallabes tihoni (assembly GCA_030068045.1). Classification (NCBI taxonomy): domain Eukaryota; kingdom Metazoa; phylum Chordata; class Actinopteri; order Siluriformes; family Clariidae; genus Platyallabes; species Platyallabes tihoni. Next base: position 2,566,760 of record JAQQZS010000004.1, on the reverse strand, counting down.
AGCGACAAGAGTTGCCTGGGAAAAATGTTTTTGGATAATGGGTTCGGGCGTCTGGTTTATTGCTTACTGAGACAGGGTCCTGCTTCCTCTAGTGATTTTTTAGAATTTAGAGACAGACAGCATGGAGTCTAAGTCAGTGAAGACGGCCACAGGGCTGTCCACTCATCCACACATGTGGAGTAGAAATATGTGTGAAAGTTGCTGATGCTCTGAGAACCACAGAACGCAGGATGTCTCAGCTCTCTGATCTATTTCAAAGGATACTACTGTGATGTTAAACAGACATGGTTCCTATCACACACTCAAAGGAACCCCGACTTCTATGCCAGGCATGTCCAAACAAATAATGTGCTCCACCTATCGGACCAGTTATGAATCACACACTGGCCGAGCGATGCCAATAATCAGATCATTTGCAACGTTTGCAGCCCTCGCCTCTAATTCCCTGCCACAAATAACCTTTCTCCCTGGTTTTCTCCTGTGGTTAGAAAAAGCCTACCTGCAGGTGGACACCAATAAGCCCCTCCATTCAGACTGTGAGATCCGATTCATGTAAGAATGTTAGGATGAGCGTTGGCTGAGAGGCTTGAGCCAACTTCTTCATGTTAATTACAGAATGTCTTTTTTATCAGTTCTTGCGTCTTCGACCCTTCAATCACACTTTCATTACAGAGAGCACAAAAGATGGCTTTGTGGATGACAAAGACAAAGAGAATAAAGGGGCTGGGAGAGTCGGTGAGGCAAGCGAGAGATTTTTTTTGGAAAAGAATGAGAGAAAAGATGTACGTTGATACACAGGTAAATAAATGGGTGAAAAGATGGCTAAGATTGAAAATGGAGCTGTTCTGAAAATGGAGTTCATTTACTGTGTAATTATCGATCAGAAGGCAGGAATTGTGGACCTGTGCTGATTGTTTACAGTAGTGTTGGGGGCAGGAACCATAGAACTCTGCTGTGACCTGTATGGTAGGAATTGTAGGACTGTGGTCAGATTAGTTATAGTGATGATGGGGCAGGGACTATGGACCTGCATTGGTATAGAGGATGTAAACTGTAGCTTTACATCCTGGATGATTATGGTGGTATTGGGCGGATTTGGGTAGGAAAGATAGAACTGTGGTCCAAATAGTTATAGGAACTGTTGTCTGATAAGTTACAGAGTAGTGGCATTAGGAAGCAACTGTGGAACTGGTATCTGGTTGGTTGCAGCACTATTTGAGGCGCTAACTCTAGACCTGTTTTCTGGTGGTGAGAGGGGCATTCGGGGCAGGATCAATGCCTGTTTAATTGCATTAGCATTTGGGAGGTAAACTGTGATCATCTATTATCTGAATGGTGGCACTGAAAACAAAGTGGCATTGAAAACAAAAACTGTAGAACAGTGGTCTGAGAGTGGTATTAGGGCAGGAACTGTAGACCCGGTAGAAATGTGGTCAGTCAAACAGTGGTATTAG
>JAQQZS010000004.1:2540491-2556828 GCA_030068045.1 Platyallabes tihoni | reverse complement strand
TACAATGTAGAAAGAAATAAATATCAGGAACCATCATGGAGTTAGAAAGTGTTCTAAAACTTTTGAACGGTAGTGTAGATATGAAATAGATTAAAGTATACATGCAACTAATTTTCCTAGTCTGTGTTTCTTTTTAATCTTAGTTCTGCGATTTCTAAAACTTTAACTTTTATTTCTCACCACTTGTCCTTCATTTTGGTAACCTCCTCTTGCCTCTTTGATGTTATATTTCCCATGTCGCTTTGTTTCCCTGGAGACTGGCAACCTCCCCCTCTTCACCTTGCCTTAATGCAGGAGCCTCTTTTTTCTCTTCCCCATCACCGCGCCTGGCCCCAGTGAAGAGCGGGGCTATTTTGCCACAACCTACCTTAGTGGTTGTCTCCTTCAGGGTTGCTCATAGCTGTTAGCATCATCACCTCGAGGGACTTAGATGTGACAGAAGTGTGTCCCCGCACACAAACAACCACCAAGCCTCTTTCAGTTAATGGCCAGGCTGGCATTTTAGCCCTGTTTACTTGTGATGATGTGAGCATTTGGCATATTCATTTATTCATGGACTTCGTCTTTCTCTTCTTCTCCTTGACTCTGTGTCCCTGTTTTCCATCTCCTTCTGTCCTCTTTGTCTGTCTCTGAGTAGCAGCTGTATGCAGCTCAGTTGGCGGCCATGCAGGTATCTCCAGGGTCCAAGCACGGCACCGTGCCCCAGCAGAACCTGGCAGCAGGAACACACTCGCCTACCAGTGGCCAGAGTGAGAAGAGCAGGAGCAGCCCTACTCCCAAGACCAAGGTACGGCTCAGGTTCATGTTCTGCCCTGATTACAGTATATATTACTCTGCATGCCTTCGTGCTGTCCTGCACTCTGTATATCTGCATCAGATGTCTATGTGTGTGCATAAGGGAAATGTGTTTGTGTCCTGGCAAAAAAAAAAAAAAAAAATGCAAATCTCCTCTATTACGTGATTGGCATGTGTGTCATCAGCGTTTTTGTGTCATTTTAATTTGTGATCATTTCTATAGTAACAGTTTATTCGCAGCGACTTTTACAGGAGACCCTCCAATGTTTGGAGTAACACGGTGTCTTCGAAACAGTAACGTTTTCTGTGTTTTTCAAAGATTCGTGGAAGGAGTCTCCAGTGTCAGTGCTAAGTCTTTAAGTATTGTGGTTGTTGTTAAGGGAAGGGCTGTCTATAAATGTGCCACAACGATAAATTGAACTAAAATGCATTAAATACGACATAACTCCTATTTCTTGCCTATTTCTTGCCACGTGTGCCATTTGTGGCATTGTTGGTGCCATTTGTGGCATTTTGCGCCTCTACCTAAGAGTACATATGTGTGATGGGGAATGAGACCGTGTGTAATGGAGCATAAACAGAAACTCTATGAATATCAGGCGATGCAGAGATAACAGGCTCCAGCATGACTGTTCTTCCCTCCTGCTGATCTGGTGGTCATCTTCAGAGCTGTCTTGCCCCACTCAAGCCTTTTCCATCTTGCCCGTTGCACACTGGTGCAACCCACAGGGCACCCGCTGCTGAATAAACATGTGTTCGGCACTCTTGCTAGCAAGCCTCCGTCAAGACCCAGATCAGATCTGGACAGATACTGGGGTCTGTTTGGACAGAGAGACGGCAAGGTCTGGCTCTGAGCCACATGTCTCCCTCAGCCCTCAGCATACTTCACGCAGAGATGACTTTCTGGCTTCCGTGATAAAACATGGCATCATTTCTGGAGCGGATGGTCATGATATGAAGGATTCACTCACTGTATCCTGTACAAATGGGGTTACGCTATCTTCTATCAAATCTTTTTCCCTGCAATTTTAACAGTGCCAAATGTTGTATTGGAGCACTACATGACTTCCAATTAGAAAGCTTAACCGGTCCATAGGCTTTGATTTCGTGGACTGCAGACCTGATCTGCATCAGGTTGTGCCCAAATTTTGTCTAATCAGGCTGAATCAGATCTTATTTTACCTCCTTGGGTTTCAGCTCTGTGTGTCAATTTTGGCCAACTCCTGAGCGGATTCAAATGGACCTGAGCCTGCAGGGGGGATCTGCTGCCTCTGAGGATGTTTAAGACCAACTGGCAGATCACATTAGAGCCTGGGCACTTGACCCCAAAATCTGGTTCATTTAGATCAGTGAGAACACAATCGTTCTGCACTCGGGAACCATGGCCGTATAAAGTAGAAAGGCACGTGAATATTAGAGCAAAGGCTAACTTACTTGTTCTGTTCTTCTCGTGTGTTTAATGGTGGATCACAAAACAAGTAGGTGCATACTGCCACCTGCTGCATTGGAGGAGGTAAATATGCAAGTGTACTGTATGAGATAGCTGAGCACAAAATGAATGTGAATGCTGGCCAGTGGGGGGGGGCAATCCTTCCTAAGCATGGTACAAATCAATCATGCCTAATGTGAAAACACCCTAAATAGAACTGGGAATTGAGGAGAATTCATGTTTGAAATTTTGGTGGATGCTTGGTGCAATGCTTGGTGGCGTGCATTATGAATGGAATCGTCCTAAATCTCTAAAGGTATCTAGTGTCATGACCGGGATTATGTGCTTTCATCTGCTGTCAACCGCTTTCCAAACACAATGGTCTTTATTCCTGAAGTGGACAATTCCTGCTGATGACCTAGGTAGCTTTCTTCCTGCTCTCTGTTTCCTGCTCCATAAATTTTCCTTTTTCTCCCACTCTCCCTGATGAGTTGCAGATGCTTTATTATTTCCAGGCCAGTTGGGCATCTGGCCCCTGACCTGAGGTAGTATAGTGGTCATCAATTGGCTCCGGCCCCCTGCCAATCATCCTGCGAGGAGCTGCTGGGTAATGAATACAGCGGCTTCTTGGACTCGTGGGGACTGTTTGTGCTCTATTTGCATTTATATGGAGTGGCTGGAGATGGTGAGGGATGAGGACTGGGCTAGCTGAAGTGGTGCTGCAGCTGAGGACAACCACGAGGATGACTTTGATCACATTTAGTGGTTCTTCTGAATTCAGAACGTTCATCTATATCCAGGGGAATAAAAGAACTTATGATTCCTTGTTGCACCCTTACTATTACCTTACTCAGTGAAATCTGATTAAATTGATCAACATATGAGGAGCATGGTTTATTCCTGACAATATCATGTTGATATTGAGTTTAACCAGAAGCTAATATTAATATGTCATTAGTTACATACAGTACTGTAGTAACTCAGGCTGCTTTTCTTTTCATTCCCAATCCTTTCCTGATTATAAAATCTTTGGTTATCCTCCAGGAGCCAGAGGGCAGCATGTATATTAAAGCACTGCTCTGTCCCTCACAGTCCCTGTACTCACTTTTTCTTTCTTGCTTCCCTTTCTGCTTTTTCTCTCTTTCCTGTCATTTGGAGTGGTCTTCGATGTTTTCGACAGCTGCTTGGATTGAGGCTCAGTTAGCTTAAGTGGTTTACCCTGAGGGGTTGCCCCACAGCTCAGAAGGACAAGAAAATGCGAACTTAAAGACTCACCTCTTTCTTCGTCCTCCTTCAGCTACTACCTTTAGGGGTCACCAGAGCAGGTTTTCTTTACACGTATTTGATTTGGTACAGGTCTTTTCATCGGATGCTATAATTGGCGCACGTATAACCCGGGCTTTTCAATCAGCTTAAGGCTGCCACTAGGAGTGCACTGGCTTGTACAACCCCCACTGGCTGGGTGTGTGGCGCATTGGTCAGGAAAAACAAACCAGGAGCAAGGTAGGCGAGGATTCTCCCACTGAACTACTGGTTTCCTCAAAGGAAAACCTCCACCTAGTTATTCAAAACTCTTAATCTGTACTTAAAACTATTGCCACCCTAAATGAATATTCGCGACCTAAAAGTTACATTTCGTTAAGAGAACAGCACCAAAAAATCCTCCTGTAAAGCTGGAGATGCTGACAGAGAGGTTGGAGATGCTGACAGAGAGATCCTCAGCCATTTGCATTCTTCATAAACACTATTTTCTTCTTCAGTCTACATTTTATATCCCTGAATTATTTATTTTTTTTCAGCTTTAAAGGCAAGAGCTTATGTTTAAAAGCGATGGTGTAGATGCTGTTAAAAACACCTTCTCAGGCTCGAGTACAATCTTGGATGTGTGAACTCCATGCTTCACATAATCCGGATGAATTAAGCATGTGTGTAACCTGACTCTCTGATTCCCATAACATTTGAACCCTGATCACGGCTCTATACTACCACCATTCAAAATATTCTATGAAGAAGAAATCCTGTGAAGCCTGGAGCACCTACTTGCTTGCTCCTAGTCATTGTGGTAGACTGTGGGCAGGTAAACTGATAAAATGGGATAAAAGTAAAAAATAATCCCTAAACATTCCAATTTAAAAAGAAAGTTTTTAAATGAGCTGCAGAAATCCATGTTTTCTACAGTGGACTGTGTGATTGTGGTGTTCCCAGACTTTGCAACAGGCTCCTGTGAGCGTGTAGGCTATAGGATGTATAGGTTCACGGACAGTCCGTGGGTGTAAATCTGTTCTGTTAAAACTGCAAGCTGACCATGGAACTGCTTGGCAGTGAGGAGGAAGAACCAGATGAGGCAAGTGTTTCTGTGTGTGTGTGTGGCCGTGTGCACGAGACTGTGTTTGTGTATGTGACAGGCGGCTGTAGACAGACACGATTAGGACAAATAGCCAGGCAGACACACTTGTCTCTGTAATTGTAACGTCAGGCAAGGTGATAAGAAGCGGGGCAAATGATGTCACTTACATATGTCAGCACTCCGCGAGGGAAAAAATAAGGCACTATCATGCTGCATCTCATTGTCCTACCAATCTGTTGTTTAGCTACATAGGTACCTATAGGATAGATACAGGATAGATACTGTGAACTACAGTATGTGGAACCTACGATTTCTGGTATTTAGATGTCATGGCTAATGATGCTTTTTACTGCAGTTAACACTAAGTAAGTAATTTTACGGTTTTAACAAGCATTTTCAATCTAATCCACTTCTTGATCTCCGTAACAGTAGAGCCATGTCAAGGATTGTGTGTGGCACAAACCAAACCTGGCCTAGCCAAGCTCGCACACAGCTTAGCCAGTCTATCCCAATTCACCCCTCTGAAGCTTAGACACATTGGCTAACATCCCACTCAAGGATTTGCCTTGTGGAAGAACAATCCATAAAGCAGGGAAGGAGGGAGGAAGGGAGAGAGGGTGTGAAAGAACAAGGCATTATCTGTAATAAATATGCAGTTCTCCTTCATTGATTTGGTGGTGAGCCCAATATGAGAAACACAGCATTCTGTGCAAGGAAGTCCGTCTGACATGACACTGCTAGAAGAAGATCCTCAATTTTCTCTAATGAGAATGAATAGTAGAAAATAATGGCTTCACCACCATTACAACCAAGCTCCTTCAAATAAAGCCTCCTTCTTTCTCTGGATGCCTGGTTGGATTTTTTTTTCTCCAGATGGTTTTTAGGATTCCAAAAGAGACATGTAGAAAAAACAGCATGTATAGTAGAAACCTCCATCTTTGCATCTAGCACCAATATGTTGGGCTTTGTAGGAGCCTCAAGCTTCTTCTGTATCATTTATGGTTGTACATATATGCGCATTTCCATAATGGATGAAAGGAATTGTTAGAAGAGCCAGAACCAGGTGTTCGAACAGATGTTGCGTACTTCAGGTTAATGTGCATGCAGCTGAGATTATACAGTAGCATTGACTCGAAGCTGCTGTGTCAGCATAACAATGACTGACAGAATTGATTCGCACCAGTGTAAGTTTATCCAATCATCCCAGGTGTCCTCCTAACCCCCTTATCATCTCTGATGACTCTGAGAATCTACTGCTGTGGTGTCTCTCAATACACAAGGCATGAGGTACTTAAAAACAGGCTTGTTCATCCCGGTATCATGGCCAAGTCTTCATTTTAATTGAGTTGTCTTGATCAAGCAGTGTGTGACGGTGATGCTTCTGCTGATCGAATTGGCCTGCTCTATGTTTCCAGTGATGAGATTAGGGCACCAGCGGGGCATTGATTAACGTGATAAGTTGCCCACTTGTGGATCGATGTCCACATGGCAAGACACTTTCACAACTGGTATGATATGTAGGTGCCAGATTTTCTGATTAGGACCAACAGTGATCTATGCATCCTAAGGAAGGAAATGAATGGGATCCTTGAGGGTCACTGGTAGTAATAATAGTTCTCGCTTATTGTGTGGTCTTCATGTTCCACACAATACTTTTTAGTGGGTCCTCCTGGGCAAATTCTAAGCAATAATTATTGACCAAACCTGGCAAGCACTCTCAAAAGAAAGGCAATGGTGTCCTGAGGGTCTTGAGGGTCTTAGTTGGTTCTTTTATACATTTCAGTTTCGTTCATACGTACATTTACCAACTTTGCTACGATAGTGCTCACTTTGGCTTGTTGCAGGACTCTAGTTCCAGACCCTTGTGCTCCAGTACAGGACCCTCATATTGTACCCTCTTAGAAAACGGGCCCCAAGGATTCATCGGGTGGTTATTGGCTCTTGCTTTCTGAGCTTTTTTAAGTGATGAGGTCCAACACATAAGATTAACAAGTCCCCCAGAACCTGTTTTATTATCATGGCATAAATTAGGCAGATGCCACATGGCTGACGTTTTAGCATTTTAAAGCAAAGCTTTCTCTACAGAGGCACTGTAGTGCCGAATTTGTTCCACTGTGTGTGCATGTGTCTATAAGCATGCTCGGTCGCATTGCATGAAAATGCTTGTGCTTAAGTTGCTGCAAAATGCATGGAGATCTTCGGTGTGTATCATCTTAAAAATCCAGCAATCAATTCTGACCAGCTCTACTTCTTGCTCCGTGACGATCGTATCCTGCTTACCTTCCTTTGGCTTGCTCCTGGTTGCTTTGGTTTGCCGGCCATAATGATTGGCGCCGAGGAGAAAAAAAAAAGATCGCGCCAGGCCAAACGTGTTGCTGTTTTGCCTTTGCAGGACGAGGGCGCTCAGCCCCTGAATCTGTCATCCAAGCCTAAGACATCCGAGAGCAAGTCACCCACCTCCCCCGCTTCCCCACAGGTCCCTACCATGAAGCTGGGTCCAGGATCCATGAAGCACAGCGCCCCCTCGAGCATCGGAGGACCTCCGCCCAGAGTCAGCTCCATAGGTACTGACACCATTTTATATTCCTTTATATCCTGCTGTTGTATAAACCTGTCATACACCTACACATGCCAGTCGATAAATTCAGCCATTGTAACATACGTAGGCCAAGTCCTTCATTTGCACATTTTCTTTATCAGTGTTTGCACTAGCATGTTAATTGATGTTACATTTTTAGGACTGCGGGGTTTCATTTTGCCTCGGGGTGTATTGTTGAGCATTTATTAGAGTGTAAATGTGAAGGAAGAAAAGAGAGCTTGTTAAGGAGCAAGTGAGAGAGAGAGAGAGATAGAGAGAGGAGAGACATTTATTCGGTTGTATTTTGAGATGCTCAATAGAGCCACAACAAGCTTGTGACATCCTGTACACCCAATAAGATTAGACAAGCTTCTTATACAACTCGGTTACCACGCACAGCACAAACAACCTGCGTTAATGCCACAATAACACACTATCTCACCGCCCTCTTTACACACCACTCTTCACCACCAATTTAAAGTCCTTTCCTGGTAATCTCTGTGTTATTTCAACAAATCCCAGGATTTAATAGCAGATTAGCGGCCCAGATGTTTTTTGTTCTGAAAAATGGATTAAAGGGTGAAGTTTTTTTTTTTAGCAGGAATCCTGTAAAACATGTTGAAGCAAGCAAGCAAGCAAGTGGTTTACAATTACAATTAGACCAGACCTTCTGCACCAGGATCTTTTCCATCTGGAGAGGTCAGGGAGATGATCTAGAATGAAAGAAAAAACCTTATTTTGTAGTACATACAACCGAAAAACTTATTTTTCCCTCCTTAATTTAGTCTCCTTTGCTTGTCCTAATCATAGCCTTCACCTTCGTGGTTGGTCTCAGTGACCCAGCAGAGAGAGAGACAGCTGTCCTGGGACTTCCGACCCTTTGTGCCAACCTCTATTGCCTTCCATCACTTCTATGTCAGTGCCATCAGAGAAAACACAGCACCCTTCATTTTCCTCTCATCTTTCTGGGGACACAGTTCTGCTAACAGCACTGGCGAGGATAGATTGCAAACTAAATTCGAACTAGCCTTTTGAGGATATAGCTGCTATACAAGCTATGAAACAAAATGAGCTAACTGGACAGAAGCTGCTTTGTCAATTTTGCGACTGTGAAAACTCTTATTGAAAAATAAGGAAAAGCTCCAGTATTTTAAAATTAGCTCAGCTACTGGTACGAATAAGCTAGCAGCCACACAAGCAATACTTCCTTCCTTTGTCCCTGTCTGGTGGACTGCACAGGAAATGTCCTACATTTGGGGTTTTTTTGACAGTATGAGCCCATTTAGTCCATCCAGGAATCTTGGGAATAGAATTTGGGATCAGGTTGCATTTCAGCCTCTCAGTTATATGGGTCATATCTGATCTTTTTCAGTATCTCTCTCTGGATTTTCCTAGTCCAGTGAGGTCAGTCTCTCGCCTGCCCATGCATGATGTCCATTCCAGCGGTTCCTTTATCCATTTTTTTTTCCCATGTCGGAGTCATCTTTTTATTTCACTCAGGAGCTCTTAATCCTGCACAGCATTAGAGAACAGATTACAGCGGATAAAGAGCTGTTAATCTTGCACGGGTCTTTATGAGATCTAACCAGGGCAAAATGATGTAAAGTCAGATACAAGCAAAGACACATGCTTGGATTACAAAACTGCAGGAAATAACACGGGTTTTATTTGCAAAAAAAAAAAAAAAAAAAAAAGACAGCGAGAGGCTTTGATGTACATCGAGACAGATGTTTCTGCATGAACAAATTAGCAGGATTTCGCTTTTAAAGGAATGCTTTCAGTTTTTCAGCCTAACCTCTGTCTAACACATCTGTAGTGTAGCATGTGTGATTATCGCAAAGCAGAATTTTAACATATTTCTCTGAAATGAGAAATGAATGACAATATTCAGTAAGAACGGAAGTGTAAGTGCAGATGTTCTGTCCATTAATAAACGGCCATGCAGATTTTTAGTATGGCGTGTTCATGAATTCTCTATTTGTAAATTAACCTTTAAATATTTTTGTGGCTGTTAGTTAAGAACATGACATGTTGGAAAATTAGTTAAGACTGAATAAAAAGCCGCTTTCATAAGACTGTCTCATTCCAAATGTTTTACTGTTAAATTACAAAATAGTAGTTCTGATATATATATATATATATATATTTTTTTTTTTTCCCCAAAGAAAATCTTCAGCCTTAAATGTAGTATGTTTTTTATTTATATGAATCCTTTAAATGTTTTATTGACCGAATTTAAGCTGGTTCATATTTGAAATAAATTTCACCATTTATTTTCACAAGTGAGGAGAACTTTTTGTACTTTTCATTTAATCATACATAAATTACAGATTTGATGTATCAAGGTTCAGGTTTAAAAAATACTCCAGTATAAAAAAAAAAAAGTAATTTTTGTGTGTAGATTTTCAAATGAAGAAACCTGAACAATTTAATCAGGTTCACTTTATGGATTGATATGAATAGCAGTTTTTACTATTTTATTCTGAAACTTAAGAAATGTTTCAGAATAATTTTACAGCGCTGCTGGATTCTGATTGGTCAGAAGATGTTAATGAATTTTCTAGAACTGCAGTACACACATTGTCGCACATTATATTAGCCTTTTATATCGACACACGTGTTCCAATGTTCTAATGTTCTTATTTCTATAGTAACAATTTACATTTTGATATGGTAACATTGTCTATAAGTGTCTATCACTATCTTTACATTTATGGAAGGAGTCTCCAGTGTCAGTGCTTTTTAAAGCTGTAACTTTAGATCTTCTGACATCTCCAGAACAAAGGAGTTTCTACTTTTTCACAAGCTGTGAAGGTTTTCGTCTTATTAAAATAGATGTTTGAACTCGTGTTTCTGGATGAAAAGTAACATCATATCCTTAATCCCCAAAATTAAAAAAACATGTTCAATTGATGAAAGAGGAAGACAAACACTTTCTAACATGCTGTTATAGTAAAACTATCAACTTCATTGCAGTAACAATTACTCCGCTTCACCACACCAGGCCACAGTTGATTATTTTTCCTGTATAACTGTGTTTTATACTATGTGGTTTATTCTGGATCTGACTCACAAACCCAGCAGGCAAGTGGTCAGTGTGTGTGCGCGTGTGTATTAATGTGTTCTGCCCTCGGCATGCGCTATGCTAATGTCCACAGCCCTGAGGCTTAGGGGTGCATTAGTGCTGCGTGGACTCACCTGGTGTCTCTAGTAAAGTTAAAAGATACACACACACACACACACACACACACACACACACGGTGCCTGTTTTATGATATAAGAGTGTTTTAATTAATAGAGAGATTTTTCTCACACATACAGTCCTGTGTAACCTGTAGCACATTTCACAGTAAAGGAAACAACAAAGTTTTTCTATCCCTAATTTTTTAGGGGGTGTATACCTGAACGATCTCCTTTAAAATTGGCGTCCTGTCCACTACTTCTTAGAAACATCCAACAAACTACACACGGGTCATTGAAACAATCATAATGTATTTATAAAGAGCAAAAAGATTGATGTAAGCTCTTATGATGTACAGAGGAAAGTTAACAATGAGAGATATATGATTTAATTGATTTTGCAATGTAAGTCAATTAGTTGAATTAATTCACACGTTTTAAATTATTATGCGTAAAACACTAGAACTTTAGCAGAAAATACAAAGCACTTTTATCTGTGGCAAATATTTTGCACATTTTATGAGAATACCGGTACCTCTGCAGATGAAAATTTACTCCGTTCCGGAGGCGAGTCCTTAAGACGAAAATTTAATATGGTGAAACACATTGTCCCATAGGAAATAATGTAAATGCAGATAATTTGTTCCATCCACCTAAAAATGTTAGTTATATTACCAATTTCCAACACTATAATAAGATTTTTGTATATAAAAAAGAAATAAATAGACATTAATGCTCACTTAACCTTAATTTATGATTCCTCTTTAAAAACCAAACTGAAAGTGGCTCCCTTTTCTTCTTGCTAACGTTCTTGCTAACATGTCTTCACTAAATTTTGCTCAAAAGAAGTCATCTTGCTTCGCCTGCCTTTCCACTTAAACAAAGAAGTCTTGAACGGCTCCCGAGCATAAATTAAACTTAGCTAAAGTAAATTTTTGATACAAATTTCTGTTCTTATGGATAAAATTCTTGAGGCCGGGTTTTCGTATGCCAAGGTACCACTATACTTCTTTTTGAGTTTATGGGAGGTTTGTGCATTACTGCCCCCTATTGGGCTGGACTGTGGAGCAGAAGAATTTGTCCCTGTACAGAAAAGTACAAAAAAAAAAATATCATGTACGAAACACGGCTTGTAAACAATAAATATCACAATAATTTAATGATTATTAAATACTTTTAGATTATTTTAATAAATACCTTAAAATACTGCCAATTTTGTTTTAATACTTAAGAAATATAGCTGCTTTAAGATCGTATTGGAGAAACATTAGTACTATCGAATCGAATCAAATCAGAAATTACCCTGCCCAAATGTCTAATTGAAATGAATTGTGAGTCTACGTACAGTATGATTCACATCTCTAGTAACAACTGGGGATTTTTTTTATAAAGCTCAAGCCTTTTCCTCACACACCTCTCTTCTACCTGTTCTTCCTGCAGACCTGCTGTCGTCCATCACCTCCGGAGGCTACCTGAATGACCACGAGGCGGTGAGCAAGGCCTTCCAGGAGGCCCGGCAGATGAAGGAGCAGCTGAAGAGAGAGCAGCAGGTCCTGGACGCCAAAGTGGCAGCAGTTAACAGCCTCACCATTAACAACGGCCGCGAGAAGGTGGGCTTGTTTCTGTCTCACTCAGATCCACCACTTGATGTTACGTCTTTCCTAACAGAATTGGTGTCTCTTTGCCTGTTAGAGGATGTCTCCTTCTCGATTTCAAACTTGTTTGTTAGCGGCCCCCTCCAGAAAAAAAAAAAAGAAAGAAAAAAAAAAACTCTCAGCACAGCCGCACGACATCATTCTATGATAATTATCCACATATTCAAATTATGGGCGCATTAGGCAAATGTGTACGGTTGTATTTATTTACTGAAGTCCATTAGAGCTTTTTATTCCTGAACCCTTCACCCACACAACACGGACCAGTTCCACAATCTTTAAATATAGATTAAAAGCATGTTGTTTCATATAAACAGTTTTTATTAACCTCGTAAACACCCGGATTTACATTCCTCAGCGTCAGAGCTGCACAGCTGTCCTGCTAGTTTCACTGGACTTATTGAGGTTATGGACTTCGAGATTACTGAATAATGAGACACTTAAAAACGAGAGCGCTGGAAGCTGAAGAAGGGAAGACAAAACGCAAAACACGATATTTAGGTTTGGGGGAAAAAGAAAACAGCAGTGCTACGTTTACACAACATGAAATATGATTTTTTTTATTATTATTATAATTTTTTATAATGAATAGAAATAAAGGAATTCCTTCAACAACTTTTGACCAATCAGAATCCAGAAGATTTGATAGATAGATAGATAGATAGATAGATAGATAGATAGATAGATAGATAGATAGATAGAACATTTATTCTTTTAACTTTAAGACATGAACGAGTGCAGATTATCAGGTGTCAGTCATTCAGAGACTTGTGTGTGTGTGTGTGTGTGTGTTCACTGAAACACGATGGCCTAAGTGTGGGTTTAGGAGATGAGTGATGTGTTGATGAGTGATGGTTCTGGTTCCGAACACCCTTTGGATTCTCTCTGATGTAAACCATTTGTGTCGTGTGTTAACGTCACGATTGATTTCATCTCCACATCCTCTGTGATAGACAAGCTGTAAGTGTGTGTTCGAGTGTGAGAGCGTCTCGGATCATCAGTTGGAGTGGATCCGTGTCCCGGCTCCGTTTATGTGCTGTTCTGTGGAATTGGACCGAGTTCAGTGTTCAACAATAATCGCTCTGAGCATCAGAGTATCGCTTTCTGTCCTCCTCACCACACACACACTCTCTCTCTCTCTCTCTCTCTCTCGTTATCCAGGGAGAAATTGTCTCTCAGCTGAGCGTTCATTTAAGCTCCGCTCACTAACCCAGAATGAATAATTAAATCTCTGTAGCTCCAGAACGGTGTAATGTGTTTCATTACAGCTCGCCCGGGTCACTCTCTAATGGCGAGCACCCTCTCCGGGTGTGTGTTTTAAAAAGATGCCACGTGTTTAGGATGCCGTCTAATCGACTAATTAAGCCCCAGATGCAGCGCCAGGGGAGTCGTGTGTGTGTGTGTGTGTGTGTGTGTGTGTGTGAGACGATGTGTTTGGAGAGAGGCAGAGGTGTCGTGTGGAAATGCGTGCCCCGGTTACATTAGGCATGTAGATGCAGAGTTAATCTCCCTTTTATTGGGTGTAATAAATACCCAGGAGGCCATGCGGTCCCACTCGCTCTTGTCTCTAGAGCCTCGTTTCTCTCTTTAATGCATTGACCCCAGGGGATGAGACACACACTCACACACACATTTAAAGAGATAGAGAGAGGGAGAGAGGGAGATAATAGTAATGCTTGGAGTTAAAATTTCAGCTCACACAAACACACACAGCTGCGATCATTAACGAACACGGAAAATGTGATTTCATTTACAATGCTGCAATTTTTTTGTTTTGTTTTGTTTTGTTTTTTGGGCGGAATTGTTTACATGTGTGTGTGTGTGTGTGTGTGTGTGTAGGAAAAAGCGGCTCTTGAAAGCCTGAGTCAGCATATGAAGCATTCCGAGGAGAACAAGTTCACTCACGCCATGATGGACTTCGGCATGAGCGGCGACTCCGACGGTAAAAACGTCCCTCACCTTCACCTGCCACACTTCACTCCTAAAAACTGACGTATATGTCCATGAAATACTAAACTGTCCTATTTAAATAATATTTCTTACTAATACGAAGAAAACTTTGTGTCAAATAGAAAAAAAAAAAAACATCATCATCAACCACTCTCAGGAAGCGTAGCGACCTGATGTTGCTAACAGTAGCGTCTAGTTAGCTGTTAGTAACCTTCAGGATTTGTCTCAATTTGCATTTATATTTTTTTTATGAAAATTTAAATTTCCATTTTTAAATTTTTAATTGATTTTTTAAAATTCACTTAGCCTCTTATGATGAACACTAACATTAAACACTGTTAGCATAGCTGTATTCACGCTTATACTAGCTTATTCTATTTGCTTATCGTTTATCTGCTAGTCAGCCAGCATCAATAGCTTAAACAAACCTTAACTATGTTAAGTTCATTACTACCATTAGCTATAATTAGCTAACTAATAGGCTGGTTTGCTAACTGATAGTAAACTAACTAGCATTAGAGCATAATATTCTAAAAAAAAAAAAAAAACATTATTTTTTTATGTATATGGCAAATTATGTGAGGAAATGTCACGCTACTTTAACACCTGTGAATATATTCTTGAATACCTTTACAGTTAGAAAGCATCATTAGATTTTACTTTAGGTACATTAGCTAGAATGAAGTAAACACTGATGGTAAGTGAATGAACTAGCATGGATAAGGTTTCAATCTCCGAGACTCGCTTTGTGTTTTTCGAACTTTTAAATCTCAAAAAATGTACCACAACAATTAAACACACACACAAAAAACACACACACACACATAAAAAAAAAAAAAACACATTAATTAGTCATATTAGTTAATTCTTCTGCTAGCTAATCGCTAGTACACTATTGTCACTGGTTGACGCAAGTGGGTTTTAAGTTTTGATTTGTGAACAAAGTTACTTCCTTGTGTAACCAATTCCTTATGTAACCAAATCTGATATACTATGACTAGCGTTAGGTGAGTTAGCTAGCGAGCTAGTTCTTGACCCAGACACCAGTGTATATAATCAGAATAAAATATAACATTAATTTCTATGTGTGTGCGAGAGGTTTTTATTTTCCGCTAAACCCTCCTCATCCTCCTCTTCCCCTCACAGGCAGCCCAAGCGTGTCAGATTCAAGGATTTTCCGCGAAGCTCGAGGTCGCGGTAACGGCGAACCGCACATCAAGAGGCCCATGAACGCCTTCATGGTTTGGGCAAAAGACGAGAGGAGGAAAATCCTGCAGGCTTTTCCCGACATGCACAACTCCAACATCAGCAAAATCCTGGGTAAGACTCGCACTTATCAGCCTGAGCCGAGACAGAAAGATCTCTGGCACAGGAATTCTCTTTTTGTACTCCGGAGCGAGCGATTCGGCCAAGAATATCAGATCACGATACTAACAGATGACGATATTTAGGTTTGGGGGGAAAGAAAACAGCAGTGCTACGTTTACACAACGTGAAATATGATTTAATAATGAATAGAAATAAAGGAATTCCTTCAACATCTTTTGACCAACCAGAATCCATAAGATTTGAAGAAAATGTTATTAGAGATCTAACAAAATAAGACAAATAAAAAATAAAAATGTAACATTTGGTGCTGGATAGTGTTAAGATTTTAGATCGGGTGTGTGTGTGTGTGTGTGTGTGCGTGCGTGCGTGCATGCGTGTGTGTGTGTGTGGCTAGAAGGCCATCTACACTAAAATATTTGCTACATCACTTCTCATTGGCCATTGTATTTAAATATATATTTTAGGGGCGGAGCTATAGATAGATAGATAGATAGATAGATAGATAGATAGATAGATATAGATACATAGATAGATGTTAAGTAAGGACATCAGAAAAGGCTAATTATAAAGGCAGTTTAAAGAATATATAAATAAATAAATGTTAAGTAAACAAGTAAATAGAGTATGTTGATAAGAGAAGAAGAAAACTGAATTCATAATGAGTTTGGCAAAATAAATAAATACATACATACATAAATAAATGTTTTGTTCGATCACCTGTACAAAAGTAAATAAATAAATATTAATGAAACTAGTTAAAAGTTTATAGATAGATAGATAGATGGATAGATAGATAGATAGATGGATAGATAGATAGATAGATAGATAGATAGATAGTGGTGTTGAATTGAATATGTAAGAAAGTAAATAAATATTAAGTAAACTAGTTCATACGTTGAAAGATAGATGTTAAGTAAGAACATCAGAAAAATCTAATTATATTAGATTATATATAATAAACTAATGAATATTTATTAATTTGTTGTATGTAATTTATTATCTGAGAAACTAAATTAACAATATATATATATATATATATATATATATATATATATATATATGACTAAAAAAATA
>JAQQZS010000004.1:2490488-2510819 GCA_030068045.1 Platyallabes tihoni | reverse complement strand
TGCTAACGCAACCGCAACGCCTGGCTGCTGCCAAAGCACAAGCCCCCGCACAGCCTCCGCCACACACACACACACACTCACACACACGTAGGCATATACATAAACCATAAACACACCTCGGCGAAGCTTTATCTATTGCTAGACCCTCATCTGGGAGCGAGACAGGGGTTTAACCCCCAATCAGAGCGCATTCCTGCGTCCTCTCGCGTCTGATTAGCGCCACGCTTCCTCGCAGAACCGGCAGCTACTGTAGCCGCGGATCTCATCAGAGCACCTCGCAGTAATTAGGAGGCTCTAGGTGATCGCTCTCCCGGGGCGAGAGGTAGTCAGGGCATGGTAATATTACACGCCGAATTACACAGCGGCGTTACCCTGAACTAATTTGGACATCGTAATTCACTTACGCTCGGCTTGCCGCTTCGACGTTCCGCGGCGAAGACGAATTAACGGCGGTCATTTTCACCGGTTCTCCGCAGCGTTCTGCACGCTCACAGGCACTCTTCGAGTACCAGAACTCTTAGAGGAGCCGATGCAGTTTAATGACTTATAATTAGATTCATAAAACAGGCTAAACTTGCAGAAAAAAAAAAAAAAACGAAAGGGAAGTGAAAAAAAAAAAAAAAAAACCCTGACGACGAGCAGGCTTGACATTTGGCCTTGCGTAATTAGGAATGTGCCAGCTTTCTCTTCCCACTAAATCTCAGCACTAAATCATTATTCTCCACGGTGTTGACTTTGTCATGTTCGTTCGCTTAAGCTTGGGCATTTTTCGTAAATATTGCAGCCAAAATTACATTGCGATTATTTTTTTTTTCTCCCCCTTAATTGCCTGCCCTCCAAACACAATCTGCTTTGGCAGTACATAAGATGGTATGCGAGTTAATAGAGGCAGTGAGTTGGCACGCAAGCTGCGCGTTCTGAAGGGAGAGCAGGGCTAAGAAGGGAAGACGAAGTGTTGAGGAGCTGGAGAGAGCTGATCACACAGGCAAGCTGCGGAGCAGCAGGCAGATGCCACCAGAGCACGAGCTGTCTGTCAGACGAACAGGCAGAACACGGAGAGAAACACAGAGAGAGAGAGAGAGAGAGAGAGAGAGAGAGAGGGATGGAGAAGAAACGTGCACATGTTCTCTGCTTTTTCACTCTCTGACTGTAGACGGATACACAATGAATTATTAACTTGTATAGAGTACAGGATCAGACTGTTCTCTACATCAAACTTTTCTCAAACTGGAAAAAAGAAATTCCCCGAGAACGCTCTCACTCTCGAGGGTCATTAAATAAATCTTTTACAATAATATTTACTCGCCACATCAAAGCTCCGCATATTGTGTGTGTATGACAGTTCCAGGGTTCGGTCCCGAGTTTGGCTTCCTATTACAGTTCTTGTGCGTCTTCTATACGTGGGTTTCCTCCTGGTTCTACAGTCTTCTCCTAAAGAAAAAAAAAACACCAGCATGTAAATGTCACCTATCCGACTCCTCGGTCATGCCCCATGCACCAGATCACAAAATTCTCACTGAAGAGAAATGATGCAATATTTCGAGTTATTTATCGTCATTTTGGGAAAATCCGATCAATTTTAGCTGAACGAAAATAACATCGCAAACGTAAATACATGTGACCTCGTGTTAATCTTGTGTCTAATCGTAGAAATAGAAATGACATGTGAAAATAATCATGTTTAAAAGAGAAAATCTGTGAAATCTATGAAATCCCAACAGCTATGAATATGTTAGCTACACTCCTAGCATCACTTTTTTCCCCTCCACTTCTTGCTGAACTCAACTAAATTTGGTAAAGATTTGGAAAAACCCAAGAAAACCCATTCTGCTAACTTAAAATTTCCATTTGCAAAGTCAGGAAGGTTTCCTCATCCATCTCAGCAAGTGATGCTAAACCAGAATGTCTGCTCACAGCCTTGCTCAAGGGCTTAACTTTGCGGTGTTTTGGTTTGATCTTCCAATCAGTAGTCCAAAGTCTTAACCACTGATAGTCAGATGGTTCCTGTACTATGGTATAAAGTAGCACGGTATTTTTGACAGTACCATGGTATTTATTTCCTCATATACTACTCTTACCACACTATGGTACAAGGTTCGACCATAGGTACCATGTACCATACTGTAGGTACATTGTCAAATGTACTATATGTACTGTAGGTACATGGGTATATCACGACCATAGTATCATATAATACAGTACAGTATGTTGTACATGTTCATGTAGTATAATGTTAATATTTATACAGTAAAATATTATACACTGTACTTTATTTAATACCATAGATACCTCAGTGGTTACCAAACTTCAGCAGGTATCTACAGTAATATGGTACTACCTGTATTATACCATACCCGAAGTATATTTGTTGTTGGTCTTTCGACTGCTCCCAGCAAGAGGTCGCCACAGCGGACCATCCGGTCCACACATACTGTACAAGCTTGGCACAGGTTTTACGGTGGATACCTTTCCTGGCACAACCCTCCCATTTTATCTGGCTCTGCACTAATATATCTAATATGATACAGTATGTACAGTATAAACATACCATATTAGATACATGCTGAACTTTGGTAGCAACTGTGGTATCCAGTAAGAACTATGGTATTCACCAAAGTATTGGGGTATAGTACTACTACGGTACCCATTGAGGTGCCACAGTACCTACCCTGGTAATCTAAAATCCTATGGTAAAAATCCTATAGTGATTTCTAGATTTACTACGGTGTTACTATGGTATATTATGGTACGTACTATAGTTTACCAAACTACTATAGTTATAGTAGAAAACTATAGGACATACAATAATAAAATATCTTATTGGTGTGAAGAGTGTAAAGTTCCCGTTTTCTACTTTTACATTAGTTTACAACAGGATTGACTTTAGATCAGTTCATATGCAGGTACAGTATCCAGTTAGAACATAATCACCAACACTTAAAATTAGCCCGGCTAGCATGTGGCCAATCGTTCGCTATTGTTAATGTGAATCTTAGTCCAAAACTTCAAACGTATAGAAAGGTTTAAAGTTCAAAATGGCATAAAAGCAACAACAGTTAAGTTAAGTTAAATTCATTATTGATATTACTTTGCTAGCTAACTAAACAGTAGCATTTGGCTACATTAGCTAGCCAGCTAATATGACCTATATTGTGTAGTGTGCAATTGAGGTGAGGTTCATTTTAGACAGTCTCAGAAACGCTAGGTCTGATTTAGCACTTTTTAAAGGCTAAATTGGCTAGTTTTTGGAGATTTATACACACTGACTCATTGTCTATAGGGCTTTATCCTGTATTCACTGTGGCAGGGGGCCTGGAGCCTATCCCAGGAGGCACGAGATGGCGTACACCCTGGACAGGGTGCCAATCCACATACACAATCACACGCTTTCACACACTACAGGCAATTTGGAAACGCCAAGTCTTTGGAGGAAGCCAGAGGAAACGGAGGAAACTCAACAAGCACAGGAAGAACATGCAAACTCCATGCACACAGACCCCAAGGTGGGAATCGAACCCGCACCCTGGAGGTGCAAGGCGAGATTTATACTGTCAAAATACATTTTGGTTCATGCTCATGAAATCCATTAGGATTATTTTAAGAACTGGCATAAATAACAAAACTCCTAAAAGAAATTCAGTCTATCAGTTGTAGACGTGTGGAAAATCTTTTTTAAAGGAATCCTTTAAGTAATTTTTTCACTAGAAGACCTGTTGTTGTTTTCTCTTACTAAAGTACTTTTCTTGATTTTTGTTTTCATAATTGAACTATTAGTACAATCGCAGCACTTTTTACACAAGCCTGTGCATTTTTCTTTTTATTTCCATGCCTTGTTATTAAGAAGGAATAACAATGTAATATTTAAAATTAATAAGTTGTTACGACTAAATAATGACAATGTTTTTTTTGTCACACTTTGTACGTATGGTATGATAGTAAAAGCTGTAAAAGAAAACAAAAAAAAAAAGAGAAAAAAACAAGCCATATAAAGTTGTAATTGAAAAAGCAAACCTCTACTGCTTTAATTACAAGAACGATTTTTCATCTCCGTTCTCTTTTCTTAAACAAAAAAAAAAGAAAAATCCATTTTGCCGTAGTCACTGTGTGGAAAGAGACATCAGAAGCGAAGATTTTAATGATCGAGATGGTGGAGAAGGAGTTTCGTGTGTGTGTGTGTGGGGGGGGGGGGGGGGGGGGGTCCGGGGTGCTCTCCCGCTAAGCCACTCGCTCTAAGCTTTAATCCCCGAGGGAAAATATGACACCCCGTAAATATCAATAACAAATAAAGCATCTGTAATGAGGCATGGCTTTATCTGTGCGATTTGAGCGTAGTTAATCTCCGGGCTACTCTTGACATGGGACGCGGCTCCTCACTTTTCCCGAGCGATCGGGTTGCAATGCCGAGTTCTCGATCTTTTTCCTTTTTTTTTTTTACTCAATCTGTTCTCGCTGCCTTGTACTTGTGTCTCTTTTTGGCAAAACGCAGCATCGAGAGGAGATGACGGACGTAATGCAGAGACCTTCCGAGCTTTTTGACTGCCTTCTTTGGCTTGGCAGTGATGGGTCTGAGGCTTCTTAAGAGCCTTAAGCTAAGCTAATTCTCAGAGACGTCCATGGAGTCAGAGATGAAGTGATGAAACAGATTCTGGATGTAAATGGGAATTAATGCTTAAATGCGAATGCCGGAGAGGGAAATGACATAAGATTGTCTTAATGATATGCAAAAGCATTAAAAATACTAGTTTTTTTTTTTTATACCTAGTATTAAGAAAGAAAACTATCATAATTTCAAATAGACATGAAGATTTATATGTTTGTTCTTTATTTACATTGATGAAACCTGTTGCTGGATGTAGTTACTGTACATGCTGTTACAGAAAAATAATCAATGACAGTCATTGCTGCCTGATTATTTTCTGATAGCAAAAGTGTTTTATTCCACAGCAGTTTGTTAACAATTATCATTTTTAGTAATAAAACAGTTTGTCCTGCAAAAAAACAAAACAAATTTTTTTGTTTTTAAATTTGTTTTTTTAATTTGTTGAAAACTTTATTGTATTTCTGTATTGTATTATTAATTAAATAAAATGAATACTGTATCAAAAATGTCTGGAAATGTCTCAACTCTGTGTAATAATTTGGCTCATATTAATTCCTTTAGAAGTACTTGGTAGCCCATAAGGACCCACAGTGACACAAACCGTTTAAATGTTCTGGAACTTTCCCTATTTAGCTTTACTTTAAAGTCTTGTTTTTAACTTATGATGTCCCTCAGTGACATCTAATGAACATCCTGGTGCAGTCATGTGACAGTCTGTGAACTTGATGATGTATCCGCGTGACATCATTTCCAAAACTGGTACAGTATGTGCCCGGGTAGTGCATGTGACCGAACTGGCTCATTTAAAAAATCTCGTTTTTTTTTAATACTGAAAATTACGTTTCATTTTGTTTAACAATTCTAATGATTTTATATTGTTTCATATTTTATATTTAATCTATCTTTAATATTAAACAAATTAAGAAAATGTTGCTGTGACATATACATACACTACATCCCATAGGGCTTTTACTCCAAACAACGTCAGGGAAAATGACATCAGACATCATTCAATACATGTTCATATACATATATATGTACAATATACAGTATATACACTGGGATCTTCTGGGTCAATTTCCCGTCATATTAAGCCAGGCTGGTGGCTTCCTCATCGTTTTTCATTTTGAAAATATTCACAGTTTATTCACTGTATAGAAAGGAGGCCAAAAACCGTCCCCAAAATACACACACACACATACACACACAGTTGTGTCACTTGACCATTTGCCATTTTGTGAGATTAAAACGAGCCTCCTGTACTCTACCTACAGTATATTTTTCAGGGTCAATTCATTCATTGGCTGGATTTTATTATTATTATTATTATTATTATTATTATTATTCGTTCTACAATTTTATTCCTCCGCCCTCCCAAGGGAGTAAATTTACACCAGTTTACCTTTCAATGCTACACAATCTATTTTTTAATTTATTTATTTATTCCACCAGAATGCTTTTTTTTTTTTGTCCTGCTCTTAAATCCTCTGTGTTTCTCGCCCCCAAAGAGGATCCTCTGTACGGAGCAGATAAATAGGAATCCCGAACTCCAATGCTTCATTTGTCATGGTCTGAATTTTTTCCGAGAGGGGAATCTACAAATAGCTCCGGCACCGTTCATTTGCAATGCCTAAGGCCTGATGTCATGTAGGAGGCTTTGGTGATATTTTGCTTCTTGCATATTTTGTTCTGTGCTGCTTTAATTTTTTTTTTGTCTTTCTTCTTCCTTTCGTTTCTTTTCTTTCTTCCTTCTTTCTTTAACTGCAAAAAAGAATCATAGCAAATGAAAATCTCTTGAATATAGTTACATTTATCTACACTTTCTTATAATAATCTACAATAAAGAGTACATATGAGAGTATTACGCTTAGTCACAACTTACTAAAATTGCAAGTGAAAATTTCTTGTTCTATTGGCAGATAATTTTGCAATTTTTTTTAGAAATGTATTTCTTGAAAGAAGCAAAATTATCTGGTAATAGAACAAGAAAAATCCGACTTAACATTTGACTAGAAATAATCTTAATAACTTTACATTTGGATTGTTTGAAACATTTTAAGAAATGAAAATAAGTTTGTCTAAATAAAAGAACTACATTATATATTTCACTGGATAAGATGTGACTTATTTTTTTGTAATTTTCTTTCTTTTATTTTTTACTTTTTTCCTCACAAAGCCCCCATATGCACACATTCCTTTGTAATTCTTTTTTTTTTCAAAAATTATCTCTTCATATTTTTTCTTTCTCCCGTAGAAGACTGTGCCCATTATTTCACTACGACAGTTTTTTTTTTTTTTTGAATTGAACACAATTTACTGCTTAAGAAAACTTTTAATTAAACGCCATATGGACAGATTGTGGAGAGAAGTGGCCTCCATGAATTTTTCCCTCAGGGAAAATTGTGGCATAATTAAGAATTTGAACTGTAATGACACACGTGGATTTAATGGAAACTTGCTATGCAAATAGGGCTATGTATAACTGCCATTTATCTGATGGCACGAGTGGAGCTCGGAGCGCCGAGCGAGACGCGTCTGGGAAACCTCGCTCCCCCGAGTCTGCCCGTCGTATAGTAAGCGGGGAAATAAGAGGAAGAAAGAGACGTGCGGAGGAGGAAAGCAAAGGGACGGGCCACGTGAGAGGTCATGTGACCTCACCATGACTAACGTTTGCATGCGTGGTGCCTGAGTTGTTTGTGTAAACAGCGAACGCCACTCGCAGATTCTGATTACCTGATTTGTGCTCGAGTTCTCTTCACCTCTACTAACTATCTATCAATCAGTTTGTAAAAAAAAAGTGTTTCTGAAAGTTGCTTGGATCTGAAAGTGCTTTTTAAATTATTTTTATATTAGATATAATGTATGTAGATGGATGATCAATTAGAGCTATAATTATAGTGGGATAAAATAAATATATTTTTTTCAGATGGGAACAGTTTCCAGTGTAACAGAGCCAAAGGTCTTTTATTTCCTGGCACAAAGTCTCAGCTCCCAGAGTGGAGCTGTTCTGTGCTTCTGATGAGAAATACACAGATTAACATCGAAAACTACAGCATCTCTACAACATATATGCAATATCTCTACAACATACAGTATATACAGCATCTCTACAATATCTTTACAACATATCTACAATACCTCTGCAGCATATGTACAACATCTCTACAACATCTCTTCAATATCATTACAACATCTCTACAATATCTTTACAATATCTTTACATCTCTACAACATCTTTACAACATCTCTACAACATCTCTACAATATCTTTACATCTCTACAACATCTCTACAACATCTCTACAATATCTCTACAACATCTCTACAATATCTCTACAACATCTCTACAATCTCTACAACATCTCTACAATATCTTTACAACATCTCTACAATATCTTTACAACATCTCTACCACATCTCTATAATATCTCTACAACATTTCTACAACATCTCTACAATATCTTTACAACATATCTACAACATCTCTGCCGCATATGTACAACATCTCTACAATATCTTTACAACATTTCTACAACATCTCTACAATATCTTTACAACATCTCTACAATATCTCTACAACATCTCTACAATATCCTTACAATATCTTTACAACATCTCTACAATAATCGTTAGATCTCTACATTTCACGACCTTAGTTACAGCATGTCAATGTCTAAAGCACCGCAGCATCCTTATGAACTGAGTCATCTATTGAATTTGAAATGTAAATAAATAAAGAAATGACTGCCTGGTCAGGTTTAGAGTGGCAAAGATACAGACCCACAGCCTCAGATAAGGATACAGACTCAGGTACAGACACGGGTACAGATACAGACACTGTCTCAGATAAAGATACAGTCAGACTCAGATAAAGAAACAGACACAGGCACATAATTAGACACAGAATTAAATAAAGATACAGTCACAGAGACGGGTACAGATACAGACATAATCAGTTACAGACACAGAATCAAATAAAGATTCAGACAAACCTACAGACATAGAATTACATACAGATACAGACACAAACACAGAATCAGAGAGATACAGACACAGAATCAGATAAAGATCCAAACATAGGTATAGGCATAGAATCAGATACAGATAAAGATAAAGACACAGATTTAGACACAAAATCAGATAAAGATAAATATACTGACACAGATACAGACAGAGAGTCAGATGAAGATATAAGATATAATGGTACAGACACAGATATAGGCAAATACAGACAGATAAACATACAGATACACACAGAAAAACAAACAGATATAGGCACAGATAAAGGAACAGATAGACAAATACAAACATAAATACAAACACTGACACACACAAAAATAAAGATACACATACAGTTACAAATACAGACATAAATACAACCATACTGTAGATATCTGCAGATAACTTTACACTTACAGACACAAATCAGATACAGACATTAATACAGGAGGGGGTTATACTGTATACATACATAAATACATAGATACAGACTAAGGACAGTCATAGCATTACATTAGTCATTTTCCTGCACAGTATTGTTATTAAGATGACAGAACATAAAATGATGGGTTTTTAGAGGTAGATATAGTTAAATTACATATTAAACTAACATCCAGTTCAGTTCATTAGGCTCCATCAGACAATAAAGAAGTTTATTTTCAACACAAAGTGTAAAACACATAATATTAAACCATACAGTATAAAAGAGATAAATGATACAGCACTGTTTTGTATTAACATTGTGTTTTTTTTTCTTTAGTATAGAATGAATAAAAGCCAGTGTATGAAAGCCATGGTTAGAGAATGCCTGCCTGTTTTAAGGGGGAAAAAAGCAACATATAAACCATCTGCATTTTTTCACCTGCACTACATGTTTACTTGAACCTTGCGTGATTACTGATGAAAGAACAGGCTGAAATGTCAGGCATTGTACCGGGTTCAAGTCCACGCTGAGCGCAAGGAGAAGACGAGGACCGAACAGACGCACTGACATGTTAAAAGCCTCCAACACAAAAGGACGAGCCACGTGAAAGCCCGTCAGGTGTTAGGAGTCAGGATGGCAAGAAACAGATAAAACACACACACACACACACACACAGTGAGGTTGAAATTAAAATACACAAATCGCTATTTTCAGCACGGCACAACTCATTTACAGAGTGGTCCAGGACTTGAAAACAATTATCATCTCCTTTCCATCATCATCGCCGCATCCCTCGCCTTTTGAAACGAGGCTCCTTTTGTTTTCCTCAAGGACGTATTAATTATTGTAGACAAGGCCAATTTATTTATTTATTTACTTTTTTTTTTTTTTTGTAATAACGTGGAATAAAGCGATGCTTTGTGCTCCGTCAGATCGCCTCTGATGTTTCCTGCGTGTGCATCTGAAAGAAATAAAAGCTGCTACTTTTTTCACTCTGCAGTCTAAATGGACACACACACACACACACACATATATACACACACACACACACACACAGTGGACAGGCCTCAGATCTAAAAGACCTTGAATTTACCAAATTAATTTGCTAAATACATTTATTTACATAGTTTTCATTTAGTCAATTGGTAAGTTAGTTAGTTACTGTCAATGTCTTGTTTTCACGTGTGTCTGTGTGTGTGTGTGTGTGTGTGTGTGTGTGTGTACAGTATGTATGTATGTATGTATGTATGTGTGTATACAGAATATTTATGTGTGTGTGTATGTGTGTATACACAGGTGAACAAATGCAAAACATATAAAGCTTCAAACACACTGAAACTACACAATACATCCCATAATACAATCTCAAAATATTACACTTATTTATTATTTACATTAATTATAATTATTTACGCTGGCGTTCCTGAATTTCTAGAAATTATATACAGTATATATAATATTTTATAATAATTTTTTTTTTCTGCACAATTTCTTAAATCCATCTGCAACACACACACACACACACACACACACACTGTGGACAGGCCACAGACCTAAAATACATTGATTTTACTAAATTCATTTGCTAAATGTATTTATTAATTTACAAAATGTATTTACTCACACACACACACACACACACACACACACTTTTTCATACAGATATTAAAAAAAAAATGGCCGTGTGTAACAGCCATAGTCGATCTCTTTGTTGTGTTGCATCCAAATTCTTCACACACCAAAACTGGAGCCGTTTTTTAAGAACTGAATTTGATTCTTAAAACTAAAAAAAATGAAAATTCACATTGGGCTAAAATGTTGCTATAACTATAATAACGATGATGATGATGATGATGATGATGATGATGATGTCGATGGTGGTGATTAAGGCTTAGATCTATAAACCTAATGTCATGTTTAAGCTGTTAAATGTCCGTGTCCTCATTCTGATGTTCGTCCTGAAGTGTAATGTTTAAAGAAAGGTGTTACATGGAGTTTCGTAATATTAAGTCAAACTCTGTGGGGAGATTTATCTTCTGCAGTGATGAACTGGAATAGAGACAAACACACACACACACACACACACACACAACAGCATTAACATTTATACATTATATAAGCATGTAATAATAATTTAACATGCATAAGTATTAAACACATTCTTCTTTGTTTTGTTGTTGGTTAATTCTTTTTCCTTTTAGAAATTTAAATCAAGTACAATCTAAAACACAAGTTGGTTTAAAGACAGTCTGAGCTAGTGTGATTTACAGAATAAAAAACGCTGCGACGCAGGTTCGCTCCACAATGTACAAAGTTATTTATTTACAAACTCGATGGAAGCAGCGTTTCAATTCTTATGCTTTACAGACTTGTAAAATAAACACATGAAGGTAAAATGGTGAGTTTTTTTTTAGCTGGAAAGCGATGCTTTATGAGGACACAGCGTCGAAGGAAACGCATTTGTGTGTATCACGAGCGGCGCACTGCTGCCATCTGTTGCCCGTTCTGTGAAGTGACGCAGGAATAATTGCAGCGTGAAAGATCGACAAATTCATTGAAAAGATCGATGAATGACCCGGGTGATTTCTCTTTCTGTTGGATGAACATTAAACAGAATTGTTTGTTGAAACTGCAAGTTACATGCCTCAATTAATAAAATTATTTAAAACTAAGCTAAACCACTCACAATAAATAATAAATGTTATGCTGGTAACAGTAACTTATTTCATCGAACCTGTCACTGATCACTGATTAATTTCCTGTAATGGTATGACACTGAGAGTTTTATTCCTCACATAATGATCTACCTTCTTTTTCATTTTAATTAAGGGCCATTTTAAATCTACGTAGATTTAGAAGTGTTTAATTCCAGCGATCTGTCAACTCCATTTTCATATTATTAATACTTTCTTATCTGATTATAATTATGTTTTAAAACAGGTCCTGTTCTCCTGTTCTCAGGGTGTAAACTGCTGTGTCCTGACAATCTCAGAAATATTCCAACTTCAGTTCTGAGTGTCACAAAAGCACTAACACTGGAGACTCCTTCCATAACCTCATCATATCTGCAGCCGCATTTTGCACACACGTGAGCAATATCGCATTAATACACAACACTGAACTGGTGTCGAAGCTGATATCAGAGAAAACGTAATCAACAGAATTCACGAGCGCTGATCAGATCTTCATTAACACACTCAGGATTTACCGCTAACAGATTCGAATTCGGCCTCAAATCAACCTCCGATGATGTGATTTATTCTGTCTGGGGTTCTTTTTATTCTTCTTCTTCAGGCTACAGCGGCGTTGTGTCTGACTCGGCACTCTGAGCGAGGGAAAGCCGTAAAGAGCGGCGAGATTAGCACGAGTGTCGAGCGGCGCTCGGGATACAAAGCCCGTTTGATCCCGGAGGATTGAAGGATGTAAGACCTTCAAAGCCGACAGGCTCTTTTGTGATGATAGCACATGTTTTTTCCTCAATGTACTTACCCATTACACACACACACACACACACACACACACACACACACACGCGCGCAGCTCTCCACCATCTATTGTATTATCCTCTTTCCCAGCAGCTGTCGGTACCACGGAGGTGCCGTTAACTTGAGGGAATATCTTTTAGCCGCTGCTGCATTAAGACCAGCTGTTCGCATTGTGCAAGCGTCGCTCATCCAATTCCGATAACTTAGCTCTTCCATTCGAGGCCTACGAATCCCCGGTCATTACGACGCCTATTATTCTCCAGCGCAAATCTGTGCTGGAACCCATCCACATCTGTAAGCAAAAAGCCTTCCACCATGCTGCAGCTGCCGCCAGATGTTTTCCCGCCGCCCGGCATATTTGATTTGGGTCTGGTGTGAGGGATGGGAGACTGTAAGTACACCTGCTCGACGAGCGTGCAGCGAATACACCAGCTGATTGCAAGCTGTTTGGCTTTCTCTCAAAATAAGTAGTCAAAACGACTCTGATAATGCTCACGGGGAAAACAACGTTAGCAAATATCAGAGATGTAATTTTATTTTTTCTTCACATACAAGTGGATCAGGAGCGGTAAACTCTTAAACTCTTATAGGTATCAGGGCAGCAAAACATCATCTCATTTCTCAATAGGCATCTTATATTTTATTGCTTTTTTATATAAGGTTTATTTATACTGGTACCATTTACTGGTGAAAATGCTTATTTCTAAAAAAAAAAAAATTATAATAATAATAATGCTATTCTTTGACAGTGATTTAGTGATTTTCTTATACACACACATACATGAGTATAATTTAATGTATTTAATTCTTTCAATAGAAATTGATTCTTTCATACTATATTATTTTTGCAATAGCATACTTTAAAAAAGTAACCATTTTGTTTTAAAAAAAAAACTAAATTGTTATGATTGTATTATTTTTTTCCAGAACATACAGTATATACTGCTGAAATCAATTTGTGTAACAGTTAGCCGCGGTTTGTCTTGAACGCCCCTTGTATGTCTATATTTACATTCAAATCAAACTGGGACTACGTTTTTTAAGCGGTATATATTATATAAACTTATACATGGATATTTCAGCAGTTTGACAGCAAAATGAGATAACTCAATTTTTGCGGTTTTCAGGGAAACAAATGAGTTTAAAGCAAGAAGAACTACAAACTGATAGAGAATATTTTGTGCATCTTTTCTTTGAACCACAAGTGTGCTAATATGAACAAATGACAAAACATTATGTTAAAATTGTTAGTTTATGTAAGAAGTGAATTTTGTTGCTTTAACATGCTATAACTTCATCTCCCACAGTTTCCTCACAATGGATTAATCAACCTGTAGTTGTGTTTGTATTCATTTAAGTATTAAATTTACTTTTAATAATATGTTTTAATAAAAACAGAAAGAAATGGGAAGCAGCAAATTAGATCAATGGGGGGAAAAAAGTTTTGGTTGTTCAGCATGCTGTCTGAGTGCGTTGACAGATCTAAGGAAAATAATTGTACATGGGGCGTTCGAGTCTAACTGATTTGGAACAAACAGCAACAGCGCTGTTAAATTCTGTTAAAGAACGTTTGTGGCAGGTTTACACAAGGGCCATTGAAGTTAAAGCGGGACTTTTGATTGTGCAGAATACCAGAACTGTATTTCTCCATATGTTCTCCCTGTTACACTGATGCTCTTATCCCAGTGTGTCACTAGTGCTTGGACACCATCAAGGTAGAACGTTTTTTCAGTGCACCAGAACCATGAGTGAATCGCCTGCTTCATGTCTGAAATACTTGAAGGAAATTCTTTAATGACCCGTTTTATTAATGAAAAAAACATCCTGGTTTGATCTCCAAAGGCATTTGGTTTTTGCTGGTCAATGCACAACCACAGCACCTGCACATTACAGGGACTTGACTGGGAGTTACTGCCATGTTTTCTGTACAGTCCTGACCTCACTCCAAGCCATTACCAAATTCCTTCAATGCAGCATCAATTATGAGTTTTGATGTGAAGGGTGTAAATACTTCTGCAATCACAATGTTTCAACACTTTTTTTTTTTTTTTTGAGATCATGAGTTATTGCTTCTTTGTCACATCGCGCCACTTTTTTGTCCTTACGCAGAAGAGACTATAATCCAGACAGAAATATTTATCATATATAGCTTGTGTAAATCTGGAGCAATTCTGAAAAGAGGCGTGTCCAGGTTTTCCGCTGTAGCCCTGTGTTCACACTAGCAAGCGACAAGTGGTCGATTTTTCCACGTACAATCTTGATCCAGAGTCACGATTTCAGTGATATTTCTGCAATTCTCTGCAAGTTAGCTATGACACATTAATGTAACTTTAGTTAATTTTTGAGGTAAAAAAAAATCATTTAAAATGTAATTTTCTCACAAAAATTATAAGTAAACCTTAGCACTAGGGGTTTAATCTAACCCTGAAGTAGCAGAGATAGTTTGTGCCTCTGGAGATGGTCGAGTTAACGTACTTAACAAACATGCAAATCAAAAAAACTTAAAAAAAAAAAAAAAAAAAAACGTTTAAATCGTTAGCCTTTGAAGCTATATATAGGCACTGTTTCTCTTTGAAGCTTTAAAAAAATTCCATTTCGCAATCCCAGCCCACTAGCGACAACATTAGCGCTTGCTACGCACCCACAAGAGACAAACTAGCAGCAACACAAGTGACTTGCTACCTGTTAAACATCCTTCTGATTACAGGTGGTGAGATTACGACCTGAAGTGAGGCTGACGCTTTTGGGACGTCGAAATCTTTAGGCTAATCTTTTTATTTCATTATTCTGACCGCCCACAGCCGGAAAGCTGGAAAAACATTTACGAGGAAAATATTACATTCTGTACTTTTTCTGCGGCGCCTGAAGTGATCTCTGATTTCCAAAGTAATAAACCCGGCACGTATTTCCATTCGCCTGTTACAGGCTTTTAACTCATGATATGCAGTTTACATCTACTTCTCCTCCCTAAATCAGTTTATAAAGGATAGAGAAGTTGACTGTCTGGCTGATAAGGCGCACAAATTAGCGCTAACAAGACTTTCTGCTCAACAATGAGGAACCTAATGAGGTTACGGTGAAATGAATCCACGGTGAGCGAGCGAGCTGTGTACAATTAGCCTAGGCCCAAATATAAATATCCCCCCCATACACAAAGAGCCATTAATCAGATAAAAATAGAGCGGAGGAATCTTTTGTGATTAACGAGGTGAGACGTGTGCTAATTACTGTTTCCTCCGCTCGTAATTAGGTTGGCACATCTAATCAAGATGAATGAGCGCCCTGGCCCGATTTCCGCTCCCGCTCGTCGCCGCGCTGGCTTCGTCCCAAACGCTCCACCTACTCCCTAGCGCACTACATCTAGGTTTAATAAGACCGCCTCATATACATCATCAAGTGCACTAGATGTGACATTTGTGATTCGGCCAATGGTTCCAGAGGCTTTTACTGCTTGTACTTCACAAACTATATTACCTTAACCTTGTCGCTGTGAAACTCTGCGCTTCATCAGTAATAATGTGAGTTAATGTGTGTGTATTACTGCATTAAATGCATTGAGTGCACATAAATCCATGGTGTAGGGCTTTAAAAAGTAAAGCTTTAATAGGAATTCTGAAGTGGTTCAAAGGGAAATTGTTGACATTTGTCGCCCTCTTGTGGTAGCAACGTGCAGGTTTATTTATTTTCAACAAATTGGGTAAATTGATTCTGGATTTTAATCTTAAATTCACAGGTTTTCAGAGATGAGCAAAAGTTCAACTTTAGTAGGGATTGATTGGGGTTAAAAATATTTAACTGGGTAAAAAAAAAACAGTTATACCACCGTGGCAGCACTGTGGTATAATGATTGGCACTGTCACCATGCATCTCCAGGGTCTGGGCTCAGTTCCTGACTCATGGAGTTTGCATGTTCTCCCCGTATTTGGTGGGTTTCCTCTGGGTACTGCAGTTTCCGCCCACAGTCTAAAAACGTATGGATTACGCTAATTGGAGTTGCCACATTGTGTGAATGACTGTGTGAATGTGTGTGTGTGCCCTGCAATGGATTGTCCAGGGTGTACCCCGCCTCGTGACCTAAGTCTCCTGGGATTGGCTCCAGGCCCCCCCCCGCGACCCTGTACACAGGATAAAGCTGTATATAGACGAGTGAGTGAGTGAGTGAGTGAGTGAATATAC
The DNA here is from genome assembly GCA_030068045.1 of Platyallabes tihoni. Lineage (NCBI taxonomy): Eukaryota > Metazoa > Chordata > Actinopteri > Siluriformes > Clariidae > Platyallabes > Platyallabes tihoni. The sequence goes on along the minus strand of JAQQZS010000004.1, from coordinate 2,494,136 downwards.
AGTATGTGTGAGGTAAAAACTAAAAGTTTTAATATATTAAAGGACTAAAAAAAATCCTGTAAATCCTGTTAAACTTAACGGTGGAGTGACCAGCTAACCATAAGGCAGAAAAATCAAACAGCACTGGGGTGTTTCATCATTTTATTTGCATTCGGATCATGTAAATACAGACTCTAAACATCATCCATACATCCCATTTTATTTACATCCTCTGCCACCCCTCCCCAAAAAAACCCCATCTTGTTTCGTAGCAATTCATTTTTAGAAAATAAACCACAAAACAAACAAACAAAAAAAGCAAATCCCTCTTATGTACACTATCTCCCAAAGATATTACAGCTGCTTTTAAAGATATACAGATATTCACATATATTCTTCAAGTGGTAGTGGATTACACTTGCACTGGATTACTTTCTGTACAATCACGTCTGAGAGAAAAAAAAAACTTTAGTTTCAATAGACACAGTTCGGCTAGGGGGGAGAGAGAGAGAGAGAGAGAACCTGTTTTAACATAATGTGATGGTGACAGACTCGCCATGTTTTCTTTTAAGGACACAGATGTCTGAATTCAAATGAAATGTGTTGACTGAGAACTTGGTCCCTAGAGATGAAGCTCGACTAGAAAAGCCACATTTTGAGCAGAGTGTAATATTTAAAGAGCTTCCTTTTCAAAGTATCAATTACATATAACATGGTCAGTTTGTTACAGGTAAGTGTGAGAGTGTGTGGGTGTGTGTGGCGCAGGGGTTAATGTAACTACTGATACTGAGACGGAGGGTCGCAGGTTCAAACCCTGCACTACCAAAGTTGCCAGTGTTGGGCCCTTGACCGTGGCCCTTAACTTACACCTGCTCAGATATATAATCAGATAAAATGTAAGTCGCTCTGGATACGCCATAAATATGAATGTAAATGGTTGTGTGTCCTGTGATGGGTTGAGACCCTGCCTTGTGCTGCGGGTCCACTGGAGTAGGCGACCCTGAACAGGATAACCGACATAGAAAGTGAGCGAGTTTGTAACAGGTTCGATAAAGCTGATATTCATTTCTGTGTATGTGTGCGTATACGAGAGACAGAGAGAGAAAGATAAGGGTTAGGATTAAAAACTGAGATCGCTAAAGCCCTATTCGGACAGGATTAGTTTACTACATTGGGATTTAGTATAATAGTTTACATATGAGGAAAATGCTGACGTTGATCGACTTGATGCAGTTAAGCTCCTACACTCAAATTTAAATTACTTTTAGATATTTTTTTTGTTTTTATTTATTTTACTCAATCAGCTTCATGAAAACATAAACCATAACAAATAAATACCATATAGTTAATTATGAGAAAAGGTACTGCTGTCCTTATAAGGGAGAAACAGTTTGTGTACGTCTGCGGCAGTAGAGGCGGTGCAGTGGCTGAGCTGCTTTATTATAAGATTTAGCGTACGCCACACTTTCACCATTTAGCCCCCGCCCCTATTTTTTATGAGCTTTGCCTTTTAAAAAGATTTGTGGGTGTGGTTAAATGTAAACGAGGATGTGATTGGCAGTTTATCATCATATATGCGTATGTGTGCTCGAAAATTAGTGTTAGCAAAACATTTGTAAGAATTTTTATGGATTTTTAGTCTGGCTTGTTCGATGAAAATGTACAACATGCACACGCACACACACACACACACTTTTTAAAGCACACACACAGAGCTTATACATACTTTCTTAACTGGAAGTCTGTTAAAAGTACATGTAGTAACAATGAAAAGAATAAACGTGACCTTTCACTCTGATTAATGCATGATGAGTATCACCTACAGCAGGTGTAAAGCCTCATCTTAGACTAACATGTTGGAATAATACCATGGGAAAATATTACGGAATACGTTACGGAAGCGATGCTGTTAGAAGTTCACATTTTTATGAGGGTGAATGAAATGAAAACCATTTATTTATTAGAAGGACGTGGAGATGATGTGGAAAATAATAGTCAGTGTAGGATCAGGTAGGTAGTAATTCAAAAGTGTAAAAGGAAATGAATGTTCAATCCTGCTTACAAAATACAGCGGCACCTCGGCATACGTCCGTCCAAACCTCACGAATTTTCGTCTTAAGAACCAAAAATGAGCAAGAAAAAATGCATTTTCGGCATACGAGTGAATAAACCGAGCCGAACTGGACCGAACGCGTCTATGTTGCGCGAACGTCCCTGGAGCCGCTCAAAACGAGTTTTCTAGCGGGATTCTACCCGACCTCAGACACCTGCGACCTGGAGGTCTGGACTTTGAATTTTTTTGGGGTCTTTTTTTCGCTCTCAGCTCATGCACAGGCCATATCCTCCTGGAGGAATTGGATTCTAGCCAACCCCAGGCAGAAGACTTAATGAAGACATATCGTAGCATCATGGGTCCCAGGAACGTTAGCAATGTTAACACTTTCAGTTTGGTTTTTAAAGCAGCCGCTGCCAAGAGGAATCATAAATTAAGGTTAGGTGAGGTTTAATGTCAATTTTTGTCTTTAATTTGACTTCATTTACATGTCTTTTCTAAACGCATAAAAATAAGATTTTAGTGTTTAGGAAATTGGTACAAAAAAATATTTGGGATTATCTGCATTTCCATTATTTTATAAGAACTCGCCTCCGGGAACGGATTCAACGCGTATGCCAATGTACCACTGTATAGCTGTCCTCTTAAAAAATGGGCAACTTTTTAATTTTTTTTTTTAATTTTTTTTTTTTTATCCTGTCCGAATAGGGCTTGGAGGGTGAATATCAGAAATAAACATCTGAAAAAAAGAAAAGAAAAAAAAAAAAAAACCTCCCAATTCATACAAGTGCAAGTCTGGTCTTGTAGATCCAAGTCAAAACCCTGGGTTAATACAACGAACGATGAGCAACTGAGAAATGACAGCTTGATTAGCATCATGGTGTGTCCATCAGAAAGTCCTGATTTAAGGCATGACGGACACTCAGCTACACTCAACATCCTCAACAGTCCTCTTCTTATTTACTATATATATATAAAAGAACCTCAGCACTTTGGTGTAGGGCGACAGCTACAGGCTCTCCAGCTCTTTGCTAAGCACCTTTTGGACCAGATACGGGACTAGACGCAGCGAAGCGGCTCACAGTGACAGGAAAAAGAAAAAGAAAATAATAATAATAATAATAATAATAATATTAATAATGATGATGATAAAGCAAGCATGAGCTCAACATGAGGTTCCGTTTGGTTCCTCAATCACAGATGTTAAAGCAGCTATAAGACTCTCAGCCCTTAAATCTGAAAGCTCTATGCTAGCAGATGAAACTCAGCAGTAAACTCATCTTCACAGTAAACAAACAGGAATGCCAAGGTCGACCAGGTCGTACGGAACATCTACACCCCGAGCTCTATCACCCTCGACCCATGAGCACGTACGTCTCTTCGACATGACAGAAATGGAAAACGAAGTGCTGAACAGAGAGAGAGAGAGAGATGTTTTGTTTTTTCTTCTAGCGTTCCAATCGAATAAATGCAGCATTTAAACCCACAGACCCAAGAGCTCTGCTGGTGCTGCCCATGTCCACCAGGGGGAGCACAATCCACCCGGAGTGAGGCACTATTCCGGAAGGTTCAGAGCAGTGACCTCGGGTTTCATCTTGTAGTACTGGCTGAAGCGG
>JAQQZS010000004.1:2454910-2467100 GCA_030068045.1 Platyallabes tihoni | reverse complement strand
GGGATAGGCTCCAGGCCCCCCGCGACCCTGATCAAGGATAAAGCGGTATAGAAGATGAATGAATGAATGAATGTTAGAAATTTTCTGTACCAATTATGAGGAAGTCGTTCGGCTCCGCGTGATCCATATAGACCGGAGAGCAGAGTTTTGCTCAACTCGTCTTGCAGGTAAAACCAAAGACAGATCACTGATTTGCGTTGTCCTCAACGTCCAATCGCGGCTCACCGCCGTTCTCGATGTCCAATCACAGATCAGCATTTTTTTTCAAGAATTAATGCTGCATAATTAACTGCACAACAACATTTCATTGCAATACAAACAATACACTAAGTCGTACTTAGTGTACTTCGTCATCAGTCAAATACACTCCCTCGATCCTAAATTGATCGGTATCTTATTTTAAAATAGATTATGAAATCTGACACTATTCATAACATCGATTTTACTCAACATTTAGATTTCACTTGCGGTGCAGGTTAAACTTCAGGCAGATATCTACATACTGCAAAAGTTTCATAAAAATCTGTTCAGAATTAATTTTTTATAACTTTATTTCTACTCAACATTTTGATTTCACAGGTTTAACTTTAGACAAATACCAAAGTACTGGCAAAGTTTCATTAAATTCTGTCCAGCCAGGTTTTGCATGATGCTGTGACAAAATTTGCCTGGACAGACATACAGACAGACAGAATTGTTATTTTTTTTTCTGAGACTGGTTTCAGGTCCTCCAGTGTATGAAACATAAATATATCATTGAAAGAACAAGTTCTGACCCAATGTACAGACAAAACCTTTCTTTTATTTATAGTGTCCAGTGTAGAAGCCCGTGCGGGTGGTGTTACACTCTGAGTGCCAATAAAAAATGAAGTCAGCTGACGACCTGAATGTACTGAATGACCAGCTTATCACATCTAGGGTGTTTTTTCCTTTCCTGATGGTCCAGGATTCAGGGTGCGAGAGTGGTTCTGGGAGCATTATGAATCATTTGCAAATCAAACATAATCAAAGATAAACGACACTGAAAAATCTACATCTTATTTCATAAGTGTAGGATAGATATTTACTACTATTTATTGACTGGACAGACCAGAGACACTTGGGCTGAGCTGTGGAGTCGACACATCTCACTCTGTGGTCCAGCAGTAACGGTTCGTTGGTTCTGGAAGCTTCTGAAGCCGTTGGGAGACCTTACTGCTGAGCGCGCGCGCGCGCTTGTGGTTTAGAGCTGCAGACAGCGCAAACCTTCACGACGAGCATTATGTATGCACGCGCATTTAAACATGACGTACAGCCCACATCCTGAAACATGGATGAGAGACACGACGTTAAACAAACAACAAACAAACCGCCGTGTTTTAATTTTTGATCGGGTTTGTATTAGATTATTTTGTTTTTTTTTCTTTTTTTTTTTTTTTGTGGCGGAAGTCGGAGGCAGCGGTAGAGGTTTATCACGCCGTCCAGGAAGTCGCCAGCATCTAAACTTCAACTCAACCTGATCATCGCCATCATCTAAACATCTTCAGATTAGATTTGCTCTTTATAATATGGAGAAACTGCTTGTAAAACAGATGTCGCACATCTGGGAATTTATTCTAATCATTTACCGAGCCCTAGCGCTCCCCCCCTTTTCCAACACACACACACACACATCAGTATCACACCACCTCGGTGGGAGTGCTCCAAAACTAAACAGATCCAGACCTAACACACCACATACAGAATACAGGTTGCGCGTGGAGAAAGTGCGCGCCGCCGCTCGCTCACCGATCTGTTCCTTTATTGCGTTATAGCGCGTTATATACGCGTGTGCACGCGGTGTTACCTTCATTTGGACCTCGGTCGGTTTCCAGTGAGGTCTGAGCGCCCGGATGAGCCGCAGCGCGCCCGGTCTGTAGTCGTGCTCGTCCACGGTCACGTCCAGCTTGGGCACGACAGGAGCGCCGTCAGGGACGTGGATGTAGTTCGCCATGGGGGGTTTTAGAGAATGAGAATAAGGGGAAAAGAAAACACCTTAAAAACACAACTGCAGAATGCGTGAAGTCGGGAAGCGCTGCTGGAGCAGTAGGTGTGTGTGTAGGTGTGTTGTGTTGTGCTGTGCTGTGCGTCGCCCCAGGGAGCAGAATTTAAAGCGGCTTAGTGTAATGAACTAAGAGCCTGCCTACGCCTTCTCCTCTCCGCTGATCGTCTCTTCTATTCTACTCTACCCGCCCCTCTGGAGGAAGGGCGCGCAGTGCATGCTGGGTCCTCTCTCTGACTCATCCCTCACCATCATCAGAGCTCTTACACTTACACTACTGTAACTGTAGGGGACTAATGTACTGTAGTGAGGGGAGGTTTTAGTGTCGTTTTAGTGGCTCGGTTCTTTGAATCTCGTTCATCAAAGTAAACGCATTCTTTTTTTTTTTTTAATCATTTCGTTCTTTTGATCAGAAATGAAATTAAATGTTGCATTTTCCATAAACAGACCCTCAGTAGTGATGAATCATTTTAGTGACTCAGTTCTTTGAATCTCGTTCATCAAAATGAACGAATCTTTTCTTGAGTCGTTTCGTTCTTTTGATCAGAAATAAAATAAAATGTTGCATTTTCAATAATAAAAAAAAAGACCCCCAACATACACAAATTTTGGCTATAGTTCCAGGAATGAAAATATTACAATGCAACTAAGGACATATTATAATAAACAGAATATGTAGCTGACCTCTTATATATTCTAGTCTGAGTCGTTCGTTCTTTTGAATCTATCGGACCACATAGTGTCTATGGGAGTCACGTGACAAAAGAACAAACGATTCGGATCAAAGTCTCTGAGTTCTCTCCGAGACTACTCGTTCTTCTGAATCACGTTAAAGACTCGTTCAAAAAGAACCAATCGTTCATAAACGACCCATCACTACTGTACTGTTACTAAGGTTAGGTTAGATTCAGGTCTGAAACAAACCTCTAATATTCATGCATTAATTCAGAAAGATTTGGTCTTATACTGTACTGCACACCATTATTTATATATTCCACATCTTTATGACCTAATGCAGCTTCTGTTTACTATAGCACTGCACAATGTTGCACAGTTATACCGTACATTACTATAACAAAATATTCACCATAACTCTATTACCAAATGTATATTCTCTTTGTATAACACATTGTATTTATTTATTGTAAATAGGCCACTTAGATGCTAACTGTATTTCATTGGCTCTGTACATGTACTCTGCACAATGACAGTAAAGTTTAATCTAATCTAATATATATAATATTCATTCATTCATTCATTTTCTATACCGCTTTATCCTGTATTCAGGGTCGCGGGGGACCTGGAGCCTATCCCAGGAGACTTCGGGCACTAGGCGGGGTACACCCTGGACAGGGTGCCAATCCATCGCAGTATATATAATATATAATATATAATGTACCGTAGATAGACACTTTATTGATCCAGAATGACATTTCTAACATCCAGTAGCAAGGATAGTAAAATAATAGACCATAAACATGTAGTTGCAATTGTTAATCATTACATCTTTTACAGTGTGGTCAATAAAAAATAAAAATAAAAAACCTGGAAGACAACCATGCTACAACAGAAATAACCAAGTCAAAAAGAATATATATATACAGTACTGTGCAAAAGTATTATATGCTGTACCAATTTATACCAATTTTATATATGTTTATCATGTAATAATAGCATAATTATGTACAAAATCATTCAATATTTCCATATATAACTTAAATATTAATATAGCCATATATGCATGGCTTTAAATAAAACATATATGGTACAAGACAGACCAGTTTTCAGACAGAAGCAAAAAACCTAATGTACGCTCCTGGGATTTGCATAAAAATAGAAAGGAGCGAGTGTGACAAAGTTACCAGAAGAATGCATATTCTCCATCAAGCTCGGTAAAACCTAACTATCTCTCTTTACTCTTTAATTTTATATACATTTATTTATTTATTATTACTCTTTCTATGCTATTCTGTTGTTTGTTTGTATTTTTTTGTTTGTTTGTTTCTTTTACTATCTACTCCTGTTCTCTTGTTATTTTCTTGTACCTTATTTCCAAGCTTTGTTCATATTTGTCATGCCAATAATGCACCTTCTTTTTGAATCTTGAATATAAAAAGACTAAATGCGTGCTGTCAACAAGACTTTTTTTCATCTACCATCTTGCTGACAGTATATTTGTGCTACCTCAACTCATTATCACAGATTATTGCATTGTGTGATGTAGCAAGGATAGTAACATAATAGACCATAAGATAAGAAAAGATAAGATATATCTTTATTCGCCCCACAATGGGGAGATTTTATTGTTACAGCAGCAAAGAACAATGTGCAAATAAAAAGTAGAGACAGTACAGTGTATGAATACAGAAGAAAAAGTAAGACAATACAATAGTTACACTTTCAAACGATTTGCACTAATAGTCTAATGAATTGGACTAGGAGAATATGCACAGTTTAAAATGATGTTACTGCACAGTTGCTATTGCACAAAATTGTAAGATATTGTACAGTATATATAACAGTATACTGGTTCACTGGGAGCAGCTCTTATTGTACAGTCTAGTAGCAGCGGGGAGAGAAGACCTTCAATATTGCTCCTTCAGACACTTCGGAAACTTCCTCCTTTCTCTACAGGGTCCAGGGGAATCCCCCGAACTGAGCTGGCCTCCTTTATCAGTCAGACTTGTTCAGGCTTTTCCTGTCTTTCTGGTCCATAAACATGTAGTTGCAATTATTGATCGTTAATCATGTACAGTGTAGTCAAATATATAATAAAAACGTTGTAGTATGTATGACGACCATACTACGACAGAAAGAACTAAGATAAGAAGTGCATAATAGATAACAACTGCTGAAGTGTGTATACATTTTAAGGCTGACTCTGTGTGTGTGTGTATATACACTGTATATATAAAACAAGAAATGTTTATTGGTTTTCATCTGAACAATTTTTTTTGCACTACCCTGACTCATTATCACAGCATATAACACTGCATTGTGTCGTGTTGTTGCTCTTGTTTGCACATTATATATTTAAACTGTTAACCATCATGGAGAATACCTCACACCCCCTCCACAACATACTGGCAAATTACGGGGCACTTTCAGTTAGAGAACGCTTCAGCTCTGCTGTGACAGAGAACACTACAGGAAGTCTTTCTACCAACTGCTGTTAGACTTTACAATAACTCGTTCTGTGCCAGAGGGATCTCCTTGCTGGTGCACCTTATGTACAGTTCCGTTCCCACCTGTATATACAATCATCATACACATGTACATAGAATTAGTATGTTCATATTATTTGGCACAATTTTTACCTCATTGAAGCACCTTGATTGTAAACAGTTCTGTCTTTTTCTATAACTTTACCTTTTCCTCACTGCAATTCTTACTTGTTGTATAATTTGTGAACTGGCTGCTGTAACGATACGATTTCCCTTTGAGGAAATAAATATGACTATAAATATAAAATAATGATGACAATAAATATTACTGGCAACAGTGAGTATGTTATGGAGGAGTGTACGTATGAAGGAGGATGAGAAGTGGTGGAAGGACCATAAACAGCCATCTATAGCCTAATAGTTAAATGATCTAAGTGAAGGCCTTCAACAGGTCTATGTGATATGTTGACTTAGAGTTTGTATGTACTACTGTTAAAAATATACTGTTTGTTTTCACAGTTTATACTTCTTTATTCTTTTTTTTTTTAATTGACTAAAAACAGCAAATTCAAACAAATGGGTATGGTACAAACAGAACAGAACAAACATAAAAAAGTCTCTTAAGCATTTGTACTTAGGGGTCAAACATATTTATTTAATTTGCACACTCACTTTTTTATTTTATTTTATTAATTTTATTAATTATAATTTCATGTCTGAAAACTTGTTGCTGTTTCTTATTCATGGTATTTGCTCAATAAAACAACAAAAAAATTAAAAAGCACTTAGTCATGGCTCGTATATCTTACTGATCTACTTGTGAAGGCAATACCAAGTGACGAACACCACCAACAAGCAAAATGCGCTTTACCAGCAAATGAGAATTTTCAGATATATATATATATATACTGTGTATATATATATATATATATATATATATAGAGAGAGAGAGAGAGAGAGAGAGATTCTTTCTTTTCTTTCTTTGTGTCCTGTTGTCCTGTTCCAGAAGTGTACTCAGGCTTTGCTCCAGGAACCGACTCCACATCCTGCTTCACCTTCTCATAGATAAAGTTTTTTACTGATAACGAATGAATCATTATTTTCGTTTATGAAAAGTCAGAGAAGAAAGAATGAATTAATGTAAGGTGTATCCTACTTGTTTATGGACAGACTTTCTTGTGTGATCATATACTGTAGTTTTTTTTTTTTTAATAGGAATTATTGGGGTCCAATGACTATGACATCATAGTGTGCGAAGGGCCGTCTTGTTCTTTAAAAATGTTTTTTTTTTTTTTTTAAATCATTCTGAGCTTTTTAGAGGTCTTAACATCTGGTCTTAAAATCTGCTGCCATTGGGATGCCTGAGCGGATGGGCCCTAGGCATTTCACAGGGCCTTCACAGGAGATTTTGCTGCACAGCGCACACACACTTGCATGTATTCATGTAAAAACTGGTACACAAAGTACAAAAAGTGGTATCTCATTGAGCTGTACAACTTTCACACTGTTTGTCATGGGCTCAACACAACAGGAAGTCAGTTATTTTGGGTTGTTTGCCAAACACACCCAATGGAATTTGATATAATCCTTCTAAGGGATTTATACAATCGCCACCACACCAGGCCAATATGATCTTAAGACACTGAGGATGCAAAATTGCAAAGGGGTTTCTGATATCTCAAATGATTCAGCGAGGCCTTACACTTATGGCAAAAAGTGGCTAATAAATTCCTTAGTTATATGTAATTATATACATATATATTCTGCCATAATGGTATTGATATTTCCCCTTTAAATGCATTTGTCCACTGTGCCCACTGCCTTTTTGTTGTGTATCCTGTGCAGCGATGGTACAGGTGCTTGGGCCCGATCATCGCTGCTTTGCATCTATATTTTACTTTGCACTATACAAAATAAGAAACTCTGAACTGTTTTGTTATTCAGCTGCTATAACACAAAACAAAACAGAATTATGTGACACATTTTGTCTTTGTTTATTCCAGTGTATTGTGTAGCATGAGATACTTTAATAATTTTACTAAATAAACACATAAATAAAATATTTTTACTTAGAAAATGGATTTATTTTGTAATAATACACTGAATATAAATAAATCTAAATACCTTAAAGTAAACGTGTTGGTTATACAGTACGCATTAAAAATTATTTGAAAAACGGAACTTGTTGTTCAGGCGTTTCAACTACGACATCATATTTATACGTTGTGTCCGTGGCTCCGTCTCAAATGATACGTGTTTTTACTTACAGTGTGCACTAGTTAGGATACTGAACCTGTTACTATATACCCAGTGCAAGTGCACTTCTATAGAAAATTCACTGCGCTTTGAAACACAGCCAGTCGCTTAGCGACTTGTTGGTGGCGCGGCACGCTTTTTGGCAGGTTTTCGACTGATTTTAAAGATATTATTTGATGTTTAAAACGCTAAACAACATTTTGATCAGATATTATTGTTATACAGTTATTTCACATATATAGATTATATACAGTTATAAACAGATATGAATATATTAATAATAATAATAATAATAATAATAATAACAATAATGCGGTCTTCGAAGCGACCAATCACTGATCAGCATTGCTACCGATGACCAATCACTGATTAGATTTGTTTGTCCCGCCCACTCAAACACTTCCTGGTTTTTCGTTTCGTAAATATTTAAATAGTGTTAAAATGTATTATCATTACATTTTCCTTACAGGAAATAAGTTATAATATCTTACATTTTCTGTTAGAATATCTACAGAGTACAGAACACGTTGCGTCGTACCAAGCCCAGTGTAAGTGCACTGCGGTTTGGGACACAGCCTGTAAATTCGCTCTGCAACCTGTTGGGTGGGGGTCGTTTTTTGGCGGATTTTATATACATTTTGGATATTTTATTTTAGCTTAAAAATTCTAAAAACTATTTTGACCATATATTATTATTATTAGTAGTACGAGCTGACAGATCATATTCATTTAACAGAAATCTACTGTTGTAAAGACAATGAAAAATCACTGCGGCAACGGTCTTCGAATTGACCAATCACCAATGAGCATTGTTACCGGTTGACCAATCACTGATTAGAATTTTTGTCCCGCCCACTCAAATACTCCCGGGTTCTTCGTTGCTGTTTTATTGTTGTTCGTAAATATTTAGTGTTAAACTGTACAGTCATTGCATACATTTTTATACAAAAGAAATATGGTATAAAATATATACCATACTATTCCAATGAGTAAAATGTTCATTATATATATTTTTAAAAACGGTGCAATGAATAAGCAAATCAGTGCTGGCTACTGCGCCCTCTAGCGACTATATGAGAAATAGCGGTTAGCATTAGCGCTTTTCCCCCCGTGTGGAGCTCAGTGAGCAGCGCTGTTCCGGTGTACCTGCAGCCGGTGGCACAGCACTTTGCACTGGGGTGAGTGTGCGGCTCTTCAGCGAGCTTTCCGCGTCACTGAGTCGATCTTTAGAGCCCTGTTCCTGCCTGGAGAAAACCATCGGCGTGCTGTCCGCGTGCACAGGTTAGTGAGCTAATGCTAAGCTAGTTGTGAGGGGACTAGCCTGAGTGTTATGCTAACGTGGCTGGTCCGCAGGATTACCTCGGGTTTCTGGGTTATACTTCATCTGTATATGTCTAAACATTCACAATAAGGGGTAAAGGAACAACACTGTTTTCTTTATAAAAAATATTTTAATATGTGTAATGATTTATAAAACTAATAATAATAATCTGTTGGTGATGTCCTTATCAGGTTGATATTCTTCACTTCCGGTTTGTATCCCAGCTTCCGGTTGGAGACATGGCTATGAGACAGACTCCTCTCACGTGCTCGGGTCACACCAGGCCGGTCGTGGACCTGGCCTTCAGTGGGATCACACCTTACGGATACTTCCTGATCAGTGCGTGTAAAGGTGGGTGTGAGTCTCCAGGAGTCTCCTCAGGGTCACTCAGTATCTAATGTCTCAGGGACAGAATAGGAAGGAATCATCTTTACTGTCATCGCACGGTCCTGGGAACTCGACAACGAAATGCAGCGGACCCAGCACACAGCCCTGTGGAACGCCAGTGTCCAGGATCAGGCACACAAGCTTGAGTTGTGACGGGAAAAACAATAGGCGAGAAGCGCATCACATTTTCACAACACGGGAGACTTCTTTAAAAAAAACAACAACAAAAGAAAACCATAAATAAACATCAGCATTCAGACAAGCATGTTCGAACACAAAAGCTTTTCAAACTGTGACGATTTTCGTCTCGAGTCGTTGCATCGTCTGCTTTAGTTCACGCTGAAATTAACATCTGGTTTAACCTTTAGCGCTGCAAGAACTGTGACGCTCGAGTTAACCCGCAGTTTCCGTATTACATCACATCACGAAGATGTTTGTTTTTTTTGTTTTAAACCAAACAGTACTGAGGATGTAGCATAGATGTGAGGATCGTCACACGGAACTACTACAAGATCATCTAGTTAACACGAGGGAAAACAAAATCGATTTTGTGATTCACATATCTCCACACTGACTTTAAAATACATTTATTACTGTTATTACTATTGTTATGCATCTAAGAAGGTAAAATCTTAATCGCAGTTCCTCTGTAATCCTGCACTCGTAGCTATTTACACGTTAGCAGGCAGCACAGCGTCCCGTGTGGGAGGAGCGACTTGTTCACAAAGTTTGAAGAAGAAAAATATATAGTCGGCCCTAAAATGTCTACACACTTCAGGAAAAGAAAAACGTGTGTGTATAAATGTAATACTTAATGTATTGCTGTATGTTGTATATTGATATTATTATTATTATCTTAATATAATGTACATCATACTATTTTTCTTTTCCTGAAGTGTGTATACATTTTTTTTGGCTGACTGTGTGTGTGTGTGTGTGTGTGTGTGTGTGTGTATATATACATCACATTTTGTATTTGTATCACAGTGGTATTTACAGAATAGGTACCGTGATGATCTCATATGGGGGAAATCCCTGGTGATTTCCGTTTAGTAAGAACGCTGAGGGGAAAAAAAAAATCGGACGGTATTGGAAGTTTAAAAAGCCGCAAAGTAAGAGTCCACGATCTTCTGGGTGCTGCAACCGAAACGTGATCTTATGGCGCCGCATTGTCAAAAATCACATACTTTTTAAAAAGACTGCAATTTGCCTTTTTATCCGGACGCTGCAAGCACACTCGTTAAACACACTTACACCGGTCTGAAAAAAAAAAAAAAACACCGTAAGCACCAATTAACTGTTCCCACTTTTTCATCCCGTGTGTTAGGAGTGAATTATTCGCCGAGTTTGATTTAGAAGTTATAATAATTATGGCAGATGGCGTGACGGAGATATGCGCTGCTTAGGAGCAATGTAGCTTTTTTTTGTTGTTGTTGAATTTAATTTGAAGTAAAACGTTAAACTCTTGCGCTTTTTTTTTTTTTTTAAATGCTACGCTTGGTCTTTCAGTGAGAAAACATGTTATAAGGAACGGGATACATTTAATTACTCATGTTTATATTATTCAGTTGTGAACAAAGCTAAGGTATAAAACCTGTTTACAAAATCGTGATACTTATAAAAGCGCAATATAAATCGCATCGGCCCCGAGGTATTGTGATGATATTGTATCGGTAGAACAATACTGATTAGAGAGTCTCCACGTTGTTGAAAGGTCCCCGCCTGATCCCGGCTTCACCCCGCCGGTCTTCATCACGGTGTTGTATCTGTTTGGTGTGACGACTCCAGCACCGTGACACCCGCATACAAATTCATGCAAACCACCAGACACCGACGCCCGAGTGCCGTAACCATGACGTTAACATCCTGTCTCTGTTCTTTCCTCCCACGCAGATGGCAAACCGATGCTGCGCCAGGGAGACACAGGGGACTGGATTGGGACGTTCCTGGGTCACAAAGGTGCTGTTTGGGGCGCCACCTTAAATAAAGAAGCCACGAAGGCGGCCACGGCGGCTGCGGATTTCACTGCGTAAGGAAAAAAAAATGCCACACTCCAAAAACGTCACTGCGACAAGTGTGTGTTTGTTTCAGGTGTTTTTGTCAGATGTCATGAGGATGTCCCAGAATGCAGTGAGCATATGAGAATATACAACCGCGTAGGTTATATTAGGGGTATTAAAGTTGACTGAGATGAATTAAGTGCATTACAGTGTCATACATTCTTATTTTAAAGTCTTTTCTCTGAAAAAAAAAAGATATTTCAAATGACTTTAAGGATAAAAAAAACTAAGGCACACATTAAAATAAATAATTATACAAAAACACTAAGTTGTGCAACTAAACTTTCAGAACTAAAAGTTTCAAAATCTACATCTCATCATAACATGCGTATAAGCCTTTACTGACCATTTCTGTCGTTTTCTCTTGCTGCTTTCTTCAGAAGATTTTGCCTCGATCATTTTTTGTAATCGAGTTACTCGAGGAATCGTTTCAGCCCTAATTCAGACATTTAAGAAAATCGACATAATCTTGCCCATGTATGGTTTTTTATTTATTTATTTAATTCATTATTGTTTTTAAAGTCTGTGTATGTCTTTCCCTGCTGTTTGAGTTCATGTTCTGTTCAACATCATGTGTTAGGTTTAGACAGAAGTTTACTCAAGTGTGATTCGGTGTCCTGAATCTCAAACTGATTTGATTAATGGAAACGGATGAGTTTAAATGATTTAGTCGTCACAGCTCTGTAAGTGAAACGCATCGTTATCAGGGTTATTGGTTCTAAGTAGGGATGCACCGGTATCGGGTATCGGCCTCGATACCACATCTTCTAAAGTACTCGTTAAAAGTCCCCCGATACCGGGGACCGATACCACGCTCTTAAAAATGTCTATGTTTGAGCGGCGTGTAAGGGGTTAATCACAGGCGCCGAGTGCCCGCACCCAGGCCCCGCCCCCAGCTCAGACCAGGAAGAAGGCAAGGCGAGACATGTCCGCCGTGTGGAACTATTTCAAAGTGCATGAAAGACGGCAAAACAAAGGCGGA
>JAQQZS010000004.1:2424333-2440433 GCA_030068045.1 Platyallabes tihoni | reverse complement strand
AGCATTTCACTGCATTTCGTACTGTGTATGACTGTATGTGACAAATAAAATTTGAATTTGAATTTGAATTTGAATCGCTCCAGCGGCTGTTCTGATCGAGTCCAAGCTATAAGACAGGAATTTCTTCTTTTTTTTTTATTTTTTTTGTATCGTGTCGTTCTGGCTCTGTGCTCAGGAATCTGAATCTCTCGACTGTTTTCCTTTTGGGTTTGGTTCCTTTATTGAGGAAATAGTTGTGCCTGTAAGGAGGAATTTGCCTCTGTGCTGCCAGATGTGTGTGTGTGTCTGTGTATTTCTCCAGTTAAGAAAGTCTTTAAAAAAAATCTAAGCTGTGATGTAAGCTCCCCAGGTGGCGTTTCTGACGTTGGATCGGTGACGTTTCTTGAGGACCCGAGTTGTTTGAACACAGAACTGCACAGACTAATAACATTACAAACACACACATGGCCGAGTTCCTGAATACAGGAGTCTTTTCTGAATCTATTCGGTCTGTATGATGCCGCTTTCAGTGACGGAGCTTCACAACAACCCGTGTGTCCCATCTCCTCTCCATCAGATCCAGTGTTCACTCTGTTAGCGTTCTGCGCTACACAAGCCCTTCAGACGGTACTCCTCACACACGTCAAAGGGTCCTGGAAGCACGTGACCCTGGTGCGAACACGTCACAAGACCTGCAGACGCTCTGATCTAATCGTCTAGACGTCACAACCACGCACTTTTGAAAGTCGCTCAGATCCGAACGCTCTTCCTGAGAACTGAGGCTCATGTCGCACCCTTTACCAAGTGCCACTGGAACAGTTCTTCACATCACCTGTCGGAGGTTTTAAAGTTTTGCCCCTCGAACCCCCCCCCCCCGCCTAATCTTGCAATGTTTCTCTTTTTTTGATGGGAAAAAAAATTCCTTAAAATGCGAAACCACATGGTTTGTGTCTTGACCTTTTTGTCTAATGTTTTGTCTTCACAGACAAGGTGTGGTGAGGAGATTGAGGAAAGATTTTTAATTTTTTTTTTCCCCTTTTCTCTTCCTCTTTAAAACGCTCTGATTGTGAAATCTCGCCTGCAATGTCGCTCCTGACTGCCTCATCGGGACCTCAGGGTTTTTTTTTTTTTTTTTAAACGCTGAAGACTGTTATAAAGTGACACACGCGACTCATCGCTACACTTTTTTTTTTCCCTCACTCTCTCGCTGTGTTTCTGTTCCACTTCATCTCACATGTTTTCGATTTCTGCAGACTGAGACGTGACCGAGCTCCAGGCGAACGTGGCTGGATTCTGACCCGCGGCACACGTGACTTCATTACTAAGGAATTTGCTCGAACCGATTTAATCTCGTGAATTTTTGAAAACTTGAAGTCTTGTTTGTAGAGGCAAGACTAACATCTGGGAACGGGTTTATTGTTTCCCTGAGGTTCTGCCAAACAGCATCTTTTTCCCAGCTGGTGTGTGTTAGAGACATTACTGTGTCCATAGAGAGTGGATGAGTGCGCGAGACCGCGGGGGTGAGTGCGCGAGACCGCGGGGGTGAGTGCGCGAGACCGCACTCCTGGGTATTCTGATGATATCGTATCAGTCGGTCCCGGGTCATTCTCGTCCCTGTGTACTCTGTCCTTCACCCCTATCTGATTTGACGTTTTTCTCTTCCACAGAAAGCCACCAGGAAAACAGACCGT
This sequence comes from Platyallabes tihoni, assembly GCA_030068045.1. Taxonomy (NCBI): domain Eukaryota; kingdom Metazoa; phylum Chordata; class Actinopteri; order Siluriformes; family Clariidae; genus Platyallabes; species Platyallabes tihoni. The sequence continues at coordinate 2,438,763 of JAQQZS010000004.1, read as the reverse complement.
GTTCGTCCCGAGGAGATTGACGTCACCAAACTGACCAACGAGGAGCTGAAGGAGCAGCTGCTGAAGTACGGAGTCAGCGCCGGACCCATCGTAGGTGAGACTGCGGGAGGCAGTGCCAGAGACGTGACTGGAAACGTGATCTCTCAAACAAACATGCTGTTATGATGTGTTATTACTCTAATAATAATATTTTCTCAATAATATCACAATAATATTTTTTGTTTGCTTGTTTTTCTGTAGCTTTGTCACATGTGTAAATAATTCAGATCATCAAACAAATTTTAATTACCCGAGTGATTGCAAAATTCAGTTTTCAAACGATCGTGTAATTTATTAAAGGGATAAAGTTTTCCGACCCTATATGGCCCTGCGTGAAAAAGTAATTCATCTTTAATTTAATTCTGTTAAAATGCTTTAAAGCCACAGTGAGGTGAAATACTCATCTCCGGTTATCAGTTAATGCAAACTCTTGATTGCAGTCGTTACCGCCAAGGGTGGAACAATCAGTTATTAGGTTTAGGGGCAATTACTTTTTCACAAAAGACCAAGTAGGTTTAGACAGCTTGTTTTTTTTCCCCATAATAAATAAAGTTATTAAATTAAAAGCTTTATTTAAAACTGCATTTTGTATTTACTCTGGTTATCTTTGTGTAATGTAAAATTTATTGATCTGAATTTTTTTTTTTTTAATAATTCAGACTATTAAAGACTTTTTTTCAGTTGTTTATCTATTAGCTGCAAGCCTAATGCTAATTTCCTGGTAAATTCCCTGTAATCTTTTTAATTTAATTTGATTATTTTTATTAAATTATTGCACTTGTACTATATGAGATGGTTATGAAGTCAAAGGAAAATTTGCCAAACAGTTTATTGACTACAAACAAGTTGAATTTCTGTTTGTAGTTGTAGACGATTACTTAGTCACCCCTCTTTATGTGTGTTTCCAGCGTCCACACGTAAAGTGTACGAGAAGAAACTGCAGAAGTTACTGGACCAGGGTCCTCCTCGGACCACCGTCATCGCCGTTTCGGAGCCGGTTCACACCCACACCACCCGTAACGGGAGTTCAGACTCGGACCAGTACAGCGATAAAGAGGAAGGTAACAACGTGAACACGTTTCTGATTGGTTAGTGTTGATGGGATTGACAGGGGTGACAAAGTTAAGCCCCTCCCTCTTTGAGAGGTCCAGAAGTCTGTAATCAGTAATGAATAAATTTGAGCTCTATATATATATATATATATACATAAATATTCATATACATAAATATATATATATATATATATATATATATATATTTTATTTTTTTTTTGAGAATGATACGGGGTAATCCCCGAGTTACGAACATTCGAGTTACGAATTTCCACAGATACAAACAGACCACGGTTCTACTTCTGGTTTAATCACGGACATAGCTCACATGTATTGTACAGAAAATAGACACTGCAGTGCACCAGATACCAATATATTTTCTGAATAAAATGTGTGTTGCTTGCTGTAGCAAAATTCGGGCCTAGCGCATGGCTTGAAAGCTTCACGGTGATCCTAAGAGACTGATTGGTTGCCTGAGTAAAATGAGTCTATCCCTATGTTAGCATGTTGCTAGCATGATGCTAACATGATTGCCATTTTGCTAGCACAATAGCACGATTTTGCTAACAATATTAGCATGCCATTAAGATGATTAGCATGTTGAGACTGATTGATTGCCTGAGTAAAATGAGCCCACCCCCATGATAGCATGCTGCTAGCTTTGATGCTAGCATGGTTAGCATGCTGCTAGCTTGATGCTAGCATGGTTAGCATGCTGCTAGCTTGATGCTAGCATGGTTAGCTTGCTGCTAGCTTGATGCTAGCATGGTTAGCTTGCTGCTAGCTTGATGCTAGCATGGTTAGCTTGCTACTAGCATGGTTAGCTTGCTGCTAATATTATTAGTAAGTATGATTACGAACATGATCCTGGTGTGATTAGCTGAAAGACTGATTGGTTGTTTGAGTTAAATGCGCCCCACCCCCATGTCTTTATTTCAGTTTTTAAGTTCCTATGGAAGCTACAATAGCAGGCAATGCAACTGTGAACACTTCCTGTTTCAATGGCGAGTACCTTCACCATTATGTCAATGGGGCAAATTTGGGCGCTTCTTGCACCCCAGAGGTACAACTTGTCCCTTGTTGCGGGGTATGTTCTGACAAGCTTGCAAGCCTTTTAAATGTGGAAAATTTTCTACCAAGTTCTTGTCCGCACTTTTGCTACACACCATTTAAAAAAAGTCATGTCAAGCACCTCATTCCCAAATAAGCCGCACAATTTGACACCTTTTCATGGGTCTACAAAAACCGGTACGGGACTAGTTACAGGCCAGTACCTACAGAGGAAGAATAATAAGCCTGTGAGATTATGATAATAGCACACAGTACTAATTATATACAATATTTTCAGTGTGTAAGTGAATGTATAAAATGCCTCAAGTCTGGTATATTGTGTGTGTGTGTGTGTGTGTGTGTGTGTGTATATATTAAAAATGGTGTATAAGGCTCACTTTGTCGGACTTAAGAAGTCTGATTTACGAATGCGCTCACCGAACGGAACTCGTTCGTATGTAGGGGACTACATGTACTTATTCTGGTGTATCCTGAATCCATAAAACTTCCTTTATACTCAGATTTTGATTAAGGAAGTAGAAGCTTCCTGTTTGGTCTCTGTAGTAATCGCCGGCACACTAAATACAGGAAATTCACACATACATGATCTTGTATGTGTAACTGAACTGATTTTTGTTCAGAAACAAGAGCAGAAGAAACAGAACCGGAGATAGAACCTGAACCCCATCCTGTCCCGGTAGTGGAGCGGCCGCTGAGGAGCCGAGGAAAAACCCCAGTGACCACCAGAACCAGAAGCAGCCAGAACAAGGTGAGGAGGCGGGGTAATATTGATCTCTCTCTCTCTCGCGCACGCACACACACACAAAATGCCTCTAATCCGATTGTTGCAATGGTATGTGTGTATAAATGTACGTAAGGATGAAGGTGACGAGTTGGAAGAAGACGACCTTGATGCGGCGCATGTCAAGAGGAAGTCGAGGAGGTCGTCTCGCCGTCTGGATCACGCCGTTCCCGACTCTGTAACATCACGTCTTGTTGTTTTTCATGCTGCTCCACAGACGGCTCTCGGGTTTAACCCTCAGCACACCCTGTCTGTTCTTGTGCACCTTTCCTGGGACTTTTTCTGGAGCACATTTCATTCTTCTAGTGTTTGCTTATTTTTTTTCTAGCTCATGTTGTCGTCTTCTTGTTCTCGAAGATATCTGCGTTCGAGTTGCTCCCAGTTCCTCGTGAGGGGAAACGATTCCCGGTATGTAAGTAAACGACGCTCGGAATTATCGACTGGCTCTCGTAGAATCGTGACGGATTTTCTTCTATCGAAGGCGATACCGGACGCGCTGCCGAGGTCTCTCCGTGTGAGCGAGGACGACTCGTCCGAGTCTCCCGAACGGCGTCCGGCTTCGGTCCGCGTCGCTTTGGATGATCAGGACGGAGCCGTTTCTGCTGACAAGGTGCCGTGTGAAGCAAATGTAGTTTTGTGGTTTTGGAGTTAGTACTGGGTGAAGGGAATGGGTTTCTCGCACGCGTTTGCTGTTTGATAAATAAATCTCCTCCTCAGTTTTATAAAAGGGTTAATGTCGCTGTGAAGACCGTGGGACCGCGTCATACACCATCACCCTCCACCCAGCCAGAAAGAAAGGTGCTTTTCATTGGTACTTGCATCAGAAAGTGTGTCTACAAAAACTTATTTTAATAGAGAACGACTCTCCAGACTTTGCATCTATTTCAAGAGCAGCTGTGCATCACAAGGAGTTTATAGAAAAACCCTAAAGTGTTATTTTCCTCTGTTTTAAAGTGTCCCAGCTTTACCTTTTTTTTTAATCCCTGTTGAGAATCATTGACACTGGAGACTCCTTCCGTAAATGTTAAAGAAACATCTCCTCACTTTAAGAAAGCGTCACAGAATCAATTTGCATCACCATATTGTTAATGTATTAGATCAAGCCAAATTTAATAATTAACGCTTATTATTATCGATCTTTTGCACCTAACATCACGACGTCTGTCCATCAAGACAAGAGCCAAAACACATGTTCAAAACCAGTCACAGAAGGACTTTCAGCAACAAAACACGCCTGATAACGTCACAGCACTTCATTCCTTCCAAATCGTTCCGAGTCGCCTCTGAATCGTCCGCGCTGTTCCCATCGTCCGAGGCTGAATCCCAAATCCCTCTTTAACTTCCCTGAACTCGTTGTGTGAAACAAGGGATTATATACCCTTCATAGTGCACTAGCTTTTTTAACAGTATTTGTGATTCAACCTTGCAATCGTTAGTTAGCTGTTAATATGTCGGTATTGGTTAACGTTACCTGCATATCTTTTTTTGAAGCAAAAAGCACATCAAGTTCCATAACATCGTCTCAATTGCAACAGAAGCACAGAATGAGCTAACGGTAGCGCTATCGAACGCCACCAAATCCAGGAGGAATATACAGGTAGTCCCCTTAGTAAGAACGAGTTCATGTTTGTAAGTCGGATTCGTTCTTAAGTCCGGCAAAGTGCGTCGTATGTAAAGATCAATACAGTGGAACCTTGGATTACGAGCATAATTCGTTCTGGAAGCAGGCTCATATTTCAGAACACTCGTAAGCCAAATTGAATCTTCTCATAAGAAATAATGGAAACTAAAATTATTCGTTCCACAGCCCAAAAAAATAAATACATAAAAATAATCAACACAAAATATTAAGTAAAAATAAAACAAATTAACCTGTGCTTTACCTTTTAAAAAGAATTGCGACAGAGCAGTGTTTCCATTAGAGAAAGTGTGTGTGTGTGTGGAGCACGGTGTCCAATGACAAAGTTCAGGCTGATACAGAGAGGGAGAGAGAAAATGGATCTTTAATCTCTCTAATGAGGCTTTCTTTTGCTTTACACGCGTGCTGTACACACACGCATACAAGCACAAAATAAAATATGTTTTACACACACACACACATACACACGTGGTCACAGTGTTATATTAAACAGTATACGTGTGCATGGATGTTGATTATACCAGTAAGAGACGCACACTAAGACCCAGCAGGGGAGACGATTACCCATAATTCCACAGCACAAAAGAGAGAAAAACCGTTGGCTCAGTTGTGATCACGTGACGCTTGACGTCAGAACAAGAAACGCATGCGTGATACATGATACTCGGTGCTCGTAAACTAAGACTTATTCGTCAAAGTTATTAAAAATCTTTGCTCGTCTTACGGAACACTCGCAAACTTCGTTAATCACAAACCGAGGTTCCACTTTGAGACTAAAATTAGTTTTTTAAATTGATTTTAAAATCTATGAATATACAAAATTTACAGGTTACAATAAAAAAAAATGTAATAGAGTATATGCAATTTTTTTGTGTGTGACAAAGCGGCCGGTAATCCTGTATTAGGTCATAAGGTAATCAGTATTTATTATTATTATTATTTTTATTTCTTTTATATTTGTTTCTTTGTTTAGTTTTTTTGCTCCTCTGAAATACAACCCAAACAGTTGTCTACAGTACACCGCTGTGACTGATATTGTGACGTGTCTGTAAAAGGTCTATAAACCTGTGATGTACAGCTGTAGTAATGTTTATCAGCTCTGTTTGTTTTGTTTTTTCCCACTGACCAAGCAGAATCCAGAATTTAGCAGCGCTTAAATTTTTTATTATTTTTTTTAATCATTTTTCTCTAAAGCGTAGTGAAAGTGCCGCTGCATTGCCTAAAGCATCTGCTGAGGAAGTCCATCTTTCCCTCCTCGATACCGCCCTCCTCGAGGTGATTTCTTCACGCACCTTCTTCCTGTTTTTTAGTTTCGTTTGCACGCCACAGGATCTCACATTCTGTCCTTATCGAAGTCACGCGGTGTGTTTTTATTGTGTGTGGTTTTTACGCCAGGTTGGTCCACAGGAGGTTCTGAGCTCCAGACCTGATCATGTAGGTACTGAGATACTGAGACACTGGTTTCTGAGATTGGGAAAGTTTCTTCACTTTAAAAAAAAAAAAAAAATTGTTTTGTTTTGGATCATGCTTGTGTTAAAGGACTCGCCACGTGAGTTTAAATCATTGTCAAAGCACGCAAAACCGAGGAGTTCACCTTGTTCAGCTTCCCCTCAGCCGTCCAGAGAGCTGATCCACGCCATGTGCAGACTCTCACCCTCTCGAGCCGGTCAAGGCAGAGGTTCCCCGAGCTCTCGCCCTCTCGTGGAGTCTCCCTGTCATCCAGCTCGTGAGCTTCCTGTCGCGAAGAGCTCGTCTGGCCTAAAGGTTTGAAGCTACACTGATAGTTTTGTGGGTTTTGGCTCACGGTGGTGGAGGGTGTCGTCGTTTTTACTCTGTATACACTGGAGGTGGTATGAATTTAATTTCCAGCAGAACGAGTTTCTGGACTGATTTTAATCCACCACACTAGGACCATTTTTGACCAACCAGTTCTATTGTTCAAAACCGTTCTTGCCATCCAGATTGTGTTTAGCATTATGTTTCAAGATTAGAATTAAGAAATAATTTCCAAGATTAGGATTATTTTAAAGAGTTAAGATTTATTTCCAAGATGATGATCAGGTTTCAAGATTAGTATTGGAATTTTAAACCAAAATTCATTTTTAAAATGTATTAATTTAGATTATTTTCTCAATTTAATTCAAAGTATTTAAGATTATGATTCTAAGATTATCTTTTAAGATCAGTTGTAAAAAAAAAAATTAAGATGAAGAAATTCTGAATTGATCTGATTCTTGGAAGTTTTAAGAGTATATTTAAAAATTTTGCTTCAAAACTAGGTTTCAAGATGAAGATTAGGTTTCAGGATTAGTTTAAATGTTAGGCGTCAGGAATAAGATCAAGCTTTAAAATGTATTAAAATTGGGTTTCAGATTAAGGTTAGGCTTCAATATAATCTTAAATTCCAAGATGAGGTTTGACGATTAAGATTAGATTTTGAGATTAAGGTATTAAAATTAGGTTTTAATCTTTTAGGATTGTTTTTAAGAATGATGAAGAGTTTTGAAATTCAAAGGTTTAAGATTAGAATTACAGATTTAGATTTGGCAGGTTGGATTAGGGATAAAGCTTAAGTTTCGCTGCAGCTGTTGTTGAGGGTCTCTGACAGCTTCTGCTTTACCACATTAGGCGCGATCGTGTGCTTCTCCGTCAGCAGTACAGAGCCGAATAGATGGCTTCTTCTCTCCAGCTACGCCTGCTCGGGGGCAGGACCACGGCCTCACAGATCAGACTCCAGGAGCACTGGTAATGCACCAGGCGCCGCGTCTGACTTCCTGATCTATACTCTCACCTCGTTCCTCGGCTGTGGTTCTTGTCATCCACGTTTTGGTGGTGTTCTGTTGGTGTGGTGCTTCTGAGAGGTTCTTCTGAGGGTTAATAATGAACACAGTATGTTGTGCAAGTGTTCGTGGTGTCCTGCATTTGTACGTCATCATACATTCTGTGTTTGTGTGCAGATCGAGAAGTTATCAGCCGTTGAGCAGACCCCTAAGACACCAGAGAAAGACCTGCTGAAGGACATGTTCCCTAACGAGGTCCTCAACACTCCCACAGGAATCAGGTGAGGACGCGATAATTTGTGTTAATTTAATCATTTTACTTCTTAAACCGAATCGTTTTACCTCTGAAACTGAATCGTTTTACTTCTTATTTGAAGCGTTTTTCATCTTAAACTAAATTTTCATCTTAAACCGGATCGCTTTTTCACCTTAAAGTGAATTTTCATCTTGAACCGAATGTTTTAATTAATCCGAATCGTTCTGCATCTTAAACCGAATGGTTGTATATTTTAAAAGGAATCATTCTGCATCTTAAATGATTTTGCATTTTAAACTGAATCGTTTTGCTTAAATCATCTGCCTGCTTTAATTTATTTTGAATGTTATTGAATAAGCAAATATTAAAGGATACAAATGGTTTTCAAGCTAAAACAAGGTTAGGATTCGAAGTGTTTGAGATGAGGATTGGAGATTAATTATGATTTTATCTATTGAGAATATGGTAAAGGTTTTGATATTTAGATGAGGTCTCAGTAGTCCATGTCTGATGTTTGATTTGTTGTTTTGTTTGTTCATAACGAGTGTGGTATCTCTGCGTGTCCTCTCAGCGCCACACGTCGGCAGCCGATTAAAGGAGCGGCGGGACGGCCCTTCAGTGAGACCTGGCAGGACAACCTACGTCCCCGTCTCACCGAGCACCGATACACCAGTTCATCCTACACAGAGACCCGGTCTGCCCCTCGACTCGGCGCCGTCCCTCGCCTCAGCGCCGCCCACTTGTCCTCCACCCTGTCAGTCCCCCTGTCCGTCCCCAAACCCGCCGCGCCCCCGAGCGTTCCGGCCAAATCGCGGCGCCGACTGACCGTCTGGGTGCAGCTGCTGCTCGTCAGCGCGGTTGCCGGCTTTCTGCTGTTCGTCTACCAGGCCATGGAGAGCAACCAGATGAGTCCGTTTGGTCAGACGGGCCACAGTGAGGCGCTAGACACCTCCAGGAAATGAACAACCCACCCTCAGACCACCACGTTCAAAGACTTTTTCTCTCCCGTGTACATCATTTTTCTAACTCGCCCGGTCCAGAGAACCGTCCAGAACCAAGCGAGGTCTCGAGAACCCGTTTGCGTTTTGTTTTCGGAGTAGTTTTTTTCTCGAGCAGCTCTGTGTGGTGCTACGGTAGGTGGGGCAGAAGCTTCTGATCGAAAGCTAGAATTAAGGAAAAGCCAAAGGAGTCACACGACGTCTCAGTGTATTTTTACATTCTGTGAATAAATTATCTAGAGTAATAAAGCGTAATTAATCTGATTTATGAGTTTAATAAGTCACAAGACGGCCTTAAACTGAACTCGGGACACATCAATGCAGCGAGTTACAAGAATCTGCTCGCTATTGTTGGAGAGAGCGAGTACAGACGTGCAGCCTGGAGCAGAATACAATATCTCGCGGCTCTTCTGATTAAGTCTAACGAGGCTGCTTGTTCTGAAAATTAATAAATAAAGAAACAAATAAACGTCCTCCCGATGCGTCCCTAAACCATTTCCGAACCCGTCTCCTCACTAACTCTCACTTTCACATAGTGTTATCTTGTCGAGTCTTATATTATTTATGTATGTAACTTTTTTTTGCCAATATAATAAAATGTAAACTCTCCCGGCCACTTTGTTAGAAACATTCATGTAATCGGCTAATCACGTTTGCAGCAGCGCAGTGTGTGAGAGAGATCGTTCAGCTCGTTGTAAAGAGCGATCATTCAAGTCACGGTAGCCGCATTCGACCCGACCCGGTCTGACCGTCCTCCTCCGACCCACTCATATTATTCTGTGTAAACTTGAGTACGTGTGGGAATTCCCAGCAGGTTTTCGGTAACTCCGCGCCCTGAAGTCACAGAGATGTTTGATACAAATATTTGGGACTTTTTATACATCATGCTGCAGTCACCCGATTGGCCGTTTAGATGTTCCTAATAAAGTGGACACCGAGTGTATATCATGACTTACTTTTTGAATATATGCTACATATTTGTACATGTTTATTCATAAAAAATTCCCAACTGCAAAATCCTATTTTATTTATTATTTTTTTAAATATCTTGTTATAATTAAAAAGAAATTTAGCTTATCGGTGATGTAAACACCTGGTAAATAATAAACACTTTTTTTTTTTTTTTTTTTTTAAATCTGAAGATATCGTGCATTATTTGCGTAACAAAAGCTCAGCACTTCATTTATCCGTGGTAATTACTTCATGTATATTATATTTACTCCTCCGTATAGTATTTATTGTTATGTTTATTCAGGAGAACGCAGCGTGAATTACGACTGAGACTGAGAACAGTGGGAGTTTTTTTTATACCGTAGCCCGCATCATGTGATTTGTAGAAATAAAATAAAACATTTAACTTCATCTCAGACGTTTCTTGTGTGTGTTTGTGTGTCGGTACTCGTCAGATATTCCGGTCACACACACGGCTGATCAGAGCGCTGGAGATAAACACCGACGACTGTAACCTCATCAAAGCTCAAACTGCAGCTCGGTGCTTCTCTGAAACGCTCAAACACCAGTGGTTATGATTTAAGAGCTAAACAGGCAGCTGGACTTTATTTTGAATTAAATTTTTGTTTTGGTGAACATGGAACAACCAACATTCTATCTTTTTTTTTTTTTTTTTCCCCCACAAACCTGATCAGAAAACCTGATTTTCTTTGATGCATTCTTAAATATATATATACTTTTTTTTATTATTTGTAATTTAAAAAAATCATTTTGTTGAATGTTGAACAACCAACATTTTTTATTTTTTATTTTTTTGTAAGCACATGTCGGTATAACCTCATGCCCCTTTGCTGAAGTGTATTTTTCTAGCCAGTCAGATTACAGAAAATGGGGCGTCCAGCATCAAGGCACTTTTTTGTCCCTCCCTTTTCCTGAAATGATGTCATACCAGGCAGGAAATGTGAAAAGTGTGTTCAAGCTCATTTATGGACAAAAAGGGATGTTTTTCTTCGTATTTTGTCTGTGTATGTGAATATTCAAAAGTGAATTTTAGTATAATAGGTGACCTTTAACATGTTTTCTGGAAGGAGCCAAACGCCATACAGCATAACAGCCGAGAGGGATCGTCTTATATGAGGTCACAATAGGTGGAAAATCTACCGCACTTGTTTAAACCCCAGCCAATACAATTAGATGTATTATTAGTGTTTGTTTTTGGTTTTATCACAAATCAACCCAAATAATGTTTTTTTTTAATTTCTTTGGATCATGTAACATTTCCAAGAGGCTGATGTGAGCTGTAAGTATGGCTCCATTAAATACTACGCCTGAGCTGCAGGCTCACACACACACCGCCGTCGTACCTCTCGACCTGATCAAATGTCGCATCCAGGTTTATATCTGCATCCTCCGATCACAAAACATCTGCACGCCTTCATAAAGGAATTCCAGAATATCTTACACATGATGTGTTCCAAGTAAATACAAGTCCATCTTTAGCGACGTCTCCATAACCGTGAGAGAAGACGGGTTCGGGGGTCTGGGTCGAGGCTGGGCTCCTACGTTTATCGGATACTTCATGCGAGGTCTCTGTATGTTCGGCTTATACGAGCTCTTCAAAGCGCTTTATAACAAAATGCTGGGAGAGGTGAGTACGAGACGGAGCCGCAGTCCCACTGATGCTGATGTGTTCATTGTTTTTTTTTTTTTTTTTTTGTAATCCAGTCATTAGTGTTGTCTGACCAGACTGTCTCTGTCTGGAACCTCTGGAGAACTTGTACCTCTGGAGAACGTCACTGTACTTGGCTGCTTCTGCCAGTGCTCACGACTTCTTCGCTGATATTGCTAGTAACAAAATGGTTAACAGACTAAGAATATATTAAGGTTAGCTAACAGATTGGAGTAGCGTTAAGGTTAGCTAACAGATCAAAGGAACAATATTGTTTAGCTAATTGATCAGAGGAAGAGTAATATTAGCTAACATCAAAGGAACAATTAGGTTCAACATAACTAGCTTGTTCACTAACGCTTGCTTGTTAGCTAACAGATGACATAATATATTATGTGACAGCACTGTGGCCTCGCACCTCCAGGGTCTGGGTTCGATTCCCACCTCGGGTCAGGGTGTATGGAGTTTGCTTGTTCTCCCTGTGCTTGGTGACTTTCTTCCCACGTTCGAAAGACGTGCAGATTAGGTTAAGTCAGTTGAGTCAGACTTACTCGCTACTTGACCAGCAGCAGCAACAACAAGATTCAGTACTAAAATAAAGTGTGTGACATTTTTAAGGTCATGTGATCACCAGTTCCTCCTGTGTCTTTTATTAGTTCTGCGCTATGGTTTCCCACCCGGCCGACTCGGTGGTGTTCGTGCTGGAGAAAGGAAGCTCAAGAGGCTGAGACCTCAGCGTACTGTACGTCTGCCTTCACACCCACAAGACCACACATGTGGATGAGTTTAAAACGTTGCAGTTCCGTGTAGTCTCCACCAGGAGGTGCACTTATACTACAATTTCTATTGCTAAGCCCTTTCTTTGCTCGATAACTTTAATAACTTATTAGGTGCATGAAAGAGAGTTGAATAAGTATGTTTAATATCCTGCAGGCGTGTGGAAGGTTCTGTTCACTCGATTCATCATGATCTGAACGCTGACTGCGCTGCAGTGTTTCATTTACAGTTTGGTGAAAGTTTATCAATCAATGAACATCACTCATCGTCTATACCGCTTTATCCTGTAATCAGGGTCGTGGGGACCTGGAGCCTATCCCAGGGTGCCAATCCATCACAGGGCACACACACACATACACATACACTCACTCACACACTACGGGCAATTTGGAAATGACAATTAACGTAATCTGCATGTCCTTGGACTGTAGGAAGAAACCAGAGTACCCGGAGGGAACCCACCAAGCACGGGGAGAACATGCACACAGAGACGGGACTCAAGTCTGGCCAGTAATCGAACCCGGACCCTGGAGGTGCAGGGAGATGGCGCTAACCACTACACCACCGTGCCGCCCTCAATCAACATCAATCAGCATTTATTTATATAGCACTTTACAGCAACCTAAGTTGATAAACTTGAAATAAAATGGCAATAAAAATAGAAATAAAAATACAAAAACAAAATAAAACACAGTAAATAAATGAAAAATATAAAAGAAAAATATAATAATAATAGTAATAATAAATAAAACAAAATTATAAAATTATGAAAAAACATGAAATTATAAAATATTAAAAGCCACTCTAAATAAGGTTTATTTCTGCCTGCTTTACACTTTTAATATTGCAATATTTTCTCCAGAATTAATGTCACTCTCATTCACGTTTTGAGTGTGTGTGTGTGTGTGTGTTTATTCATTGGCCTGCATAACTCATCCTCCTCTTCAGAGACTCGGGTATCTCCGGGGGGAGGCGGGCGTGGCAATAATAATGCCTCAGTGGTCTGATTTGTTACGTAACGACTAGAACATTGACACACGAACAAAGGCCGAGGAATGTCAATGAACCTGAAATAAATACCTAAATGTTACTGAGCTCTAATTAGAACTCAAGGAACCAGCTAAAGTTTAAAATAATGAGAAGTTGGAGAGCAATGAGCTAAACACTGCTGATGTGTGGACGAGTTCACGAGCAGAAAAGCAAGAAATGTATAAATTCGAGGCCATTTTCGGTTTTCCTTACACCCCTGTTTTTCAGTTGGTTCTGATCGTACAGTATGTGTCTGAACTCGCCTGCAGTGTCGAAACACGAAGAAAGTGCCAAGTCGAATCATTTCTAGCTGATGATTCACTTGAGTGCAAAGATTTGTGCAGCGCTTAATGCAGCAGAAACGAAAGGAAAATGTATATGTTCATTACAGTTTATCTACAAACAAATGAAGTTACAGATGGGTCCAGAATGTGAGGATGGTGTGAAAAGGGAAGATTTAAAAAATTAAAGTGAATGTAATGTTCATAGAAAGGACAAGGGTAGGTCAAACCCCTGAAAAAGTGCAAGTGGGTTGAGAATTAGTTCACTTTATTTGTGGTTGCTAAAGTTGTCCATTGATCTAAATCATGCTCTCTACTGACCCCTTAGACCTCCATGGGAAAATCCAATAAAACAAGCTGTATCCACAAAGCCTGAGGCACATATTTGTATAAACTAAGAGGCCCAAACCTGTTCCAGCATCACACCACCCCTGTGCACAAAGAGAGCTCCATGAAGACATGGTGTGTTGAGGTTGGATTGCAAGAACATCAGCCTCACTGAACAGCTTTGTGAAGAACTGGAGCTTCCTCACCTGACATGAGTTCCTGACCTCTCTACTGCTCATGTCGCTGAATCAACACAAATCCCTACAGTCATGCTCCAAACTTTAGTGGAAGGTCTTCCAAGAATGGTGGAGGTAAATCTGGAATGTGATGTTCAGCAAGCGTTTGTGAGTGTAATGGTTAGGGGTACGCTGCGAGGGCTGTAGGACTGAAGTCTAGTCTCAAAAGTTTTTTCCTAATGGCTTGAACCCGTCTCAGAATAATTGGTAATTGTATTGTGACTTATCATGGACTTGATCTTGGCTTGACTTGACTTTTTCTTCACACCAATAAGACACAATATTGAGTTGTCCTCCACACCAATAATAGTCAATATTGAGTTGTCCTCCACACCAATAATAGTCAATATTGAGTTGTCCTCCACACCAATAATACTCAATATTGAGTTGTCCTCCACAGAAATAATACTCAATATTGAGTTGTCCTCCACATAAATAATACTCAATATTGAGTTGTCCTCCACAGAAATAATACTCAATATTGAGTTGTCCTCCACACCAATAATACTCAATATTGAGTTGTCCTCCACAGAAATAATACTCA
>JAQQZS010000004.1:2410861-2421415 GCA_030068045.1 Platyallabes tihoni | reverse complement strand
CTTGACTAAAACAACATACATGAGGAATCACAAAGGAGTTTTCATTTTCTGCAATGGAAAAGTACTCGAACTAGTTAGTTTTATCAGGAAGTGACGCTGTAATGTAACTGATTACTTTTTAATGACAGTAATTTTCTAATGTAATTAGTTCCTTTAAAAAGTAACATCCCCCCATACTGGTCCTGAAGAGGTCACTGAATTTTTGGTTGACCACAAGATTGCCTGACTTTTTAAAAAATATCTAACAGTATTAACAGAAACTCAGGACACAAACTCAGCAAATGAAAAATGTAAGTAAAAAAATTATAATGAATTACTTTTTAACAGCCATGAATTAATTAATATGTAGTTATTTTACTTAGCACGCAATAAGTGATTTTTTCATCAGATTTTTTTTTTTAGAAAATATTGAACCCTCTCTCAGGTCTAGTGGGGGACGCTTTATCAAATAACGAAAAATAAGTTTAAGTAGGCTTGAAAAAAACATATTTTGTTATGCTGAGTTGATCATAATCAAAATATGAACTATTTCAAAATTTTACAGAAAAACTCAATATTACAAGTGCATCTCAATAATTTAGAATGTAAGCAAAAAGTTGATCTATTTCAGTAATTCAATTCAAAAAGTGAAACTTGTATATTGTGTAGATTGTGGGAGGTCTCTCGTCTGCAATGCAGAAGGCCTGGGTTTGATTCCCAGACAGTGCCCAGACACCAGCCAGTGGATGCAGTGTCGGTCCCAGGCCAGGATAAGTTGGGAGGGTTTCGTCAGGAAGGGAATCTGGCGTAAAATTGTGCCAAGTTGTTGTTTGGATTGGAAGGTCCGCTGTGCCCGACCCCTCGACTGAAGCAGCCGAAAGACCAACAAGTGGCTTTTACCTTGGAACTCTTCCATGGATGCCGTTTTTACCCAGTTTCTTTCTTATTTTTAAATCGTAATACGTGCAGTTCAACATCACACAGTTTAAAAGAAGAGTTGGTTAATTCACCTGAACGGGTGTGAATTTGATATAAAAATCTTTGTACATTTGGTCACAGTATGAGCGTCCTGGATGATTGATATACAGGACAGTCTGCTGCTCAGATGCACTTTATTTAGCTCACAGCTAATTTATTCTGCTTATTCAGTGTGTTGGATTTGATTCAACCAG
The DNA here is from genome assembly GCA_030068045.1 of Platyallabes tihoni. Classification (NCBI taxonomy): domain Eukaryota; kingdom Metazoa; phylum Chordata; class Actinopteri; order Siluriformes; family Clariidae; genus Platyallabes; species Platyallabes tihoni. The sequence goes on along the minus strand of JAQQZS010000004.1, from coordinate 2,420,264 downwards.
AGGGAGAGAGAAATGATGCCAACCATTTTTTTAAACAGTGAAAATGCGTTATAAATATCACTGTTCTTGTGAAACACTTCTAACAGGATCAGACCTGCAGGTCACCCAGCCTTATTTCCACTTAACAATGAAATCTGAATCCTCTAATGATGATGGTGGCAGCTGAATCCTTTAATTTCATCTGTGATACTGTAACAGGTTTATACAAATAATCAGAATATAAATGAAGAGTCTCAGCTTTAACATGTGACCTCACCGTGTCTCAGGACTGTACATGTGCTCTAGTGATTTGAATCTGACTTGAATCTTTTAACATTCCAGGAAAAAAAAAACAATGAGTGATGTTCCTTATTTTTGTTAATGATAAAAATGGTGAACTTTGCATAAGTATTTGCCCCTGTGAGTGTTTCCACATTTTGTGCATGTGTGTAAGCATGTGACCAGTCCACTGATTCGAGTTCTCATCTTATCAGAATTATTATTCATCTCATCAAAAAGGTATAACTTTTATATTCACCATATAAATGATTCATAAAACATTAACTTGTATTTTCTGAAATCTTACTGTAAATCTACAAGGATGCCAGGATCGTCCCTGTCTTGCTGCCATTTTTTGGGTCTTTTTTCCTATAATTAAAAATTGTTCCTCATTTACCTTCTGTCTTTTGTGGCATGGCAGTGTCCCCAAGCGTAAGGCAACTCAAAATATTAACCATTTGCATATTTTCACTCCTGTATATTCTTATTATTTTAAAAAGACCTAGACAATATTGCGTCCTTTGCATTGCATTTTAACAGCTAATGACTCATATAGTGGCAGAATGGAGGTGTAGCGTTTAGCACTGTCGCCTTGCACCTCCAGGGTTGGGGTTCGCATACCGCCTCGGAACTGTGTGTGGCGGGAGCTTGGCAGGTTTCCACCAGGTTCTCTGGTTTCCTCCCACAGTCCAAAGATATGCAGATTAGGCTAATTGGTGTTGCCAGATTGCCCATGGTGTGTGAAAGTGTGTGTGAGTGTTGATCAGAGGTCCTACCAAAGTTGTAAAATGGGAATAATACCGTGCTCACCACTGGCTCCGTGGTTCCTGGATGGATGGATGGATGGATGGATGGATGGATGGATGTCTCATATAGGATGTATGAGACTTGGCTCTCAGAGGTCACAGCAGGAGTAGAATTAAAGAACCGAATCATCCTCAAGTGATGAATCACTAATATTCTCATTGTAAAAGATTTGCAATTTGCAACTAAACATTGCAAGATTTGGTAAAACTCTGTAATATTCACATAAATGTATATATTTTATTATTATTCATACTTGGTATTATTTTCCATGTCACTATGCTGTAGAACAGTGTGTCCAGTCAGACAGGATCAGTGTGTAACAGAGCTCATATTTCTTATTATACATGGCATAATGAGAACAAAGTTGGCTCTGAGCCTCTCCTGTGTACTTTTGTCCTGAATTGTAGCACACACACACACACACACACACACACACTGATCCAGATCCCCTGAGGCAGCCATTTTTACACAGCCCTCTGATTGGCCAACACGCCAGAATGGAGGGCACTGATTGGTCCGAATCTGCAAACAGAACCACAGAGGTCAAGTTGTTCATGTGATGAATGTGTGTTATTTCAAAGTCTACAGATGCAGAATATCATTTCAATGGTTAAACTGGAGACATTTAGTGTGTTAGGATTTACAGGTTTAACTTATTATCTTCAGCAGTCGAACAGTGTGTGTTAAAGTATTAATTGTGTAAAACCTTATGTTCTGAATGAGAGCCTCTATAACTTAATAGGTGTATTATTTTGATATTGTTTGTAAGGTTCTGCTTTGCTTTTTGGATTGTTGTTTAATTGCATAAAACACCTGTCATTTTTACAGTTTGGAACAACAGATATTCCTGGATTATGTTCCTCACTCCAATCTCAGTTTGAAACGTCATGTTCATTACAGCATCATGAGAAATATCTAAACAACATCTGACTGTGATATGATTATGAAATTCAATCTGGAACTGGGAAAAAAACAGGATGTGATGGCATGTCTCAGATGTATCGACAACATAAGTGACACTTACTATATGTTTTTACCAAAATGAGCTAACATCATGAAACTACGTAGCTTTAGGTTCATCGTTTTAAGTTTATTATCTCAGTGGAAACAGGTGATTAAAGTCTTGGGAAGAGGCCGAAAGGTGCTTGGCCTTAATCATTGCTATTGTTAATTTTTTTTTAGGAACAGTAGGATAAAGACGAGGATTATATGAGGCTGATTTTTAAAGAGGACAAGAATATACTTAAGTTTCAAATTATTTAATTCTAATAAATGCTTTAAATAAGCAGATTCTCTGTTAATGAATCACAATTTAATCTTGAAATTATTAAAATAATATGTAGAAATTGTCTTACCTGTCTTCTAAGTGTTTTTAAAACAATGTAATCAATAGATATGTTTTTTTTAATTTATAATTTAGATATATTCAAGGTATTATACTTAAAAATTGATCTTTTTTTGCAGTGCATGTTTTAATCTTTTACTTTGTCTATAAAACAAATAATGCCATTAGTTCACTAATCAGATCAGAAAGAAATCAACAATCTACAGCACGAAAGTCTGAAAATTAGCTAAAGCTTTCGCTAAAGCTAATGTCTGTAGCCCTGTAGCTAGTCTGCTTCATTAATTAAGCATTTCACACATAACACCTTTCACTTGTTATTATGTCTGCTGAAACATCGTGTCTGAAACGTCCTAATGGTGCGAGAGATCACAAAGGCCACATGAGGAAAAATAAAGTATGAAACTTGAAATCTGAAGAGGATATGATGAACGATATGAATGAGATGTGAGAAAGCTTGTGTGACCTCTCCGTAAGACTTTCGCCTGCTCCCTCCGCTCACTTCTCCAGATCCCTGCTCTCGAATCTCATTGGAGGATGTAGGAGGTGGTGCGATGGCTCCTCCTGCTCGTTTCTGGGAGGCGACATGTTCCTCCCGCTGTGAGAGCCAGGGATTACTGGAATGTTCCTGGATGCTCCGAGCATTTCATTGTGCTCTGTTTAGACTGTGTGTGTGTGTGTGTGTGTGTGTGTGTGTCAATGACCATTGTTAAAAGCATTGTTAAAAGACAATGACCATTGTTAAAAGCGCTATATAAATAAAATTGAATTGAATTGAATTGAATTGTGTGTGTGGAGCTTGTTCCTGACCTGCCCGAGTTTAACACACACCGAAACTCACTTAAACACTTCACCGAACAAACAGTGTTGCTTTAGTTCAGTCCAGTGAAAGACGACAGAGCAGCGGATTGACACCTGAACTAACGGACTTTTCCTCGTGGATTTCCAAAGACTCACACTGCACCACTTTCAGCGTGTCTGGGATTTTAATTTCACCTTGGCTGTCCTGATCACCCAGAATGCCCGGTGTCCTTCAATAAACTCATTTGACTAATTTAGTGCAAATGTTTTATTAAAGACTTTCAAAGAATTAAAAGGTTACTCAATTAGCTAAACCATACAAAATATAACCATTATTCACCGTTATAAACCGTTATTCAGACGAGGTCATTTACATTTAATTTCACTACAAACCCACAGGCTTAACATTACATAATAGCCGTGTCCTTCAAGTTCAGGCCATTATTCCACCCAAAAGGAGATTTATGGCCTCTGGGTGTTTGTACTGTAATTAAGTGCTGTTTCATGAGTCATGAAGCCACAACTCATCCATTAGTCGGTGTGTTCAGATGTGTCTATAGTTGGTGACGGGTAAGCGGAACTGTAGGTTTTTCTCTATTTAGCTAGATAATATCAGTGCATCACAAAGTCAAACAGGAAAACCACAAAACCTTCACTTTTTTGCAACAGTGGGAAGATATTCTATTCTGTGTTCTGCACAACCAAACATCCCGGTTTGACTTGTAGGAAAGGTTCTCCTGTCTGATGAGACCAAAATGGAGCTTAATGGTCTTGCAACAAAATTCTAGAAACCCAAGATCACCCTGAGAGCACCATCCTCACTGTAAAGCATAGTGGTGGTAGCATCAGGTTGTGGGAATGGGGGCGAGATGGATGGAGCCAAATATACAGAATGATCTGAGAAGAGAACCTTCCCTAGTGTGCAAGAGTCTAAAGGCTAAGGGTACCACCGTAGCATCCCCTGAGTGGTTTAAAACTACGACTGACTTTTAATCACCCAGAAGAGGGTACCCTTTATTACGCTTGATTCCCCTCAAGTTTCCTCCTCTATTCTTCTCTGGGGTTTGTTTCCTTCGTCATTACGTCTTTTAATCATGAATCTAAATCTACATCTGTGTGTGTGTGTGTGTGTGTGTGTGTGTGTGTGTAAATCTGCTTTGTGATACGGTTAAAAATTCCATATTAATGAAATAAAACAGCGCAGTCCTTAAGCCAGTTGGATGTCTCTGAAGTCAATCACATGGACACTAGCCAATCCTCGGCTTCTATGAGCTTGAGTGTGGAAGAAATTAAACACAGCTGTGTGGCTGGCTTCACATGTCTCGCAGGAAGCACGTGTTATGCGCGTGTTAACTATACCACAAAGAAAAGTGTGGTTTGATATGAGAGTGGAGCTTGTACAATACAAGGTGAAACCTGATTATCACACTCCAGATATATTCCCTTTCACTATTACTTCTGGGAAGGCTTTCCACTAGATTTTGTGGCATGGATGTGTGGATTTGTGTTCTAGATATCGAGGAGGCTCGAGTTCCAGCTCGTCCCATACGTTCAGCGGGTTCAGCGCAGGAACAGGACGTTCTTCCAATAGAACATAACGCCCCATGTCTTTATGGAGCTCGTCTGGGCGTGCTGGAACACAGTTCAAGTCAAAGAAAATTATAATCCTGCATCATACAAAGACAGTCTAGAGAATTATCAGCTCGTGAAATTTGTGTTGGCAGTTTAAGGAAGAACCACATATGGGGGTCAAGGTCAGGTGTAGTCTCTCAGAAAGGTCTCTATTTATTAACAGAAAACTTTATTATAAATAAAGATTATTTATAGGTTTAGCCAAACACCTGGTGTCGTGTACATCTGTTACTACAAAGGACATAAACCATTTTAACATGTCGCGGTGAAATCATGAGGAAAAAAGAGTAGAAGTTGTACAGATGCTCGTCCAGAGACAAACCAGGAGGTGTTGGCTACAGGGATGGGGAGAGTGAAAAAGACCATAAGATCAGATCCAAGAAAAGACAGGAAGATAATAGCATAAAAGATTTAACTTGTTAACATCAGATCCACAAGGAACAGAGGAACAGAGTAGAATTAAATAATTTTATATAAAAAATCTCTTATAGACACTCACACATACAGTATTTATTTGTCTTGTCTATAATGCATAAATTCTGTTTGGCCAGTTGGCGTTTGCAGAGGTAAAATAACCTCGCAGGTGTTCCTCACTGAATGTAACGGTAGGTGGCGTCACCTACGGAGTAAACGGGTATGTCCGGCTGAGCTCATATAGCTACTGAATCCCCAGATCAGACTGCAGAGCGTCTGCAGAGGATTGATCTCACCCCTACTCTTCGTACGTGGGGATCGCATGTTCTCTCTCTGCTTAGTGGATTTCCTCTGGGTTCTCCAGTTTCCTTTAACAGTCCAAAAACATGTGGTGTAAACGGATTGATGGTTTCTTGTAGTGTATGAATGAGTGTGTGTAAGTGTGTGTGTGTGTGTGTGTGTGTGTGTGTGTGCCCTGGAATGGGGTGGCACTCCATTTAGGGTGTACCCCTAATGTCCCTGGGGATGGGGGTCACAGGATAAGGACTCCTTGTTGACAGGAAAAGAGTTTGTAGGAATAGTTAAATGGTTAAAGCTAAAAATAATCTGTGATATTATCAGTTATATTATGATTTCAGATTGACGCCCACGTACATGTCTGCTCGCATGCAACAAAGATGAACTCCTTAATTTTTTTTATACTGTAATTTCACCAAATATTTTGGTGTGACAACATTATTTCGTATTGGTGGCTAAATATTAGGAAATTGTACAAAACCAAGTTCATGGCAAGATTTTGACAATCAACTGTAAACTCATCTTATTACAATCAGCGGGAAAGAGAGGATATGGAAAAGTTCATGTTTACGCCACGTTGTACTTCTTTGATCGTCAGCCAAAAACACTCCCTGTTCGATAAAAATAAGAAGTAGATCAGACAAGATGAAGTTTGTCTTAAAATGACTCCAGCATGTTAAAATTCACTTAAACCACATCAGTAGTGAAAATTAGCTTTTCTAATTAATATCTATTTGTTTACATTGGGAAAGTAACTTATTAGTAGCTTACTTTAAAATAGATTATTAAATGTGGCACATAACTGTTCATAACATGGCTTTTACTCAACACTTTGATTTAACTTATGGTGCAGGTTAAAGTTCAGACGTAAAGACATCAGTGAATGACTGAGTTCTGACCAATGTACAGTACAATGTTCTTTTATTTGTTCTTAGATGGATGGATAGATGGATGGATGCTTGTGAGACATCTTCATGAAATGACATTTTATTCTGACTTTTAGACTAAAATCAAATAAACCAAGAAACTTTTTTGTATAGTGTAAGAGATTTTCCCCCCTTCTCACTTAGATTTGAAATTTCATATTAACATAACAAACTTGCCTTTTTTTTCTTTTTTTTTTAAAAAAATCCTGCCCCACCTTGGTTCCGGTGGAAAAACACAGTCAAGGTTGGTCGAGACACAGCCACGACTCCCTGCGCGCCCGCATCCTCACATTCCTGAACACGTTTACTCCACATCTCACTGCGCACTCCGGTACGCTCTCGGTGCGCCTGCGCAAGCTGCGTAACGCGCGCGCCACCTCCGCCGTCGCTTCCTCCTCCCTCTCGCTCGCGGAAGCTGCCTAAAGTGAGCGCGCGCCCCCTTCACGCGCACATCCTCTTCTCTGCCTTCCATCGGACCGCATCAGATCGGACCAGACTCACGCGCCGCAGGAACTTGGAGACATTTACACACTCTCGCACCTGATGTACGTACACCACCCGGGGTTATTGCATTTTATTTAGTTGTATTTATGGTCCAAAATCTTTGCTTTTTGTTTGGTTTAATAAGAAGTAATTTAACGCACAAAGGCGCGTGCATGTAGGCCAGAAACGCATATAGTCGTTGATATGCGTGATAAATGTTTTTTCTTATATTAGATTTTTTTTTGTTTTTTTTTTTTTGCATGCATTGTTTCTGCACTGGAGTGTGTTTCCAACTCAGGAGATTTCCATGATTCCCGTTTTTTTTCCCTTTTAAGTCTAAATGCAGTTGCGCTTAACACTTCAAGTATCAGTTAATTAGTTAATTGATTGCACTTCTGAACTCCCTGATCGTGGGTGTGTGTGTTGAAAGATGCGCGGTCATAAAACGAAGCCGACATGAACTTGACCTTGTGCTTGGAAACTGCGCACTTTGTTCTGAAATGAGTTGTTGTTGAACCATGAGCTGGTAAAGGTCACTGCAAGGACACGCACACACTGGAGCGTCACTCTGCTGCTTATGTTAGTTGTGTTATTCTTAATTACACATTATCTATTATTTCCTCCACGCTGCTACATCCGGGACACTGAGCTCTGTGACGTCACGCGACACGCGCACGCTGTACGGTGTGGTATGATCTGTTCACGGTGTGAACTAAAAGGAAAAGCTACTTAACCCTACTGGCGAGCTCCAAAAAGATCTGAAATGCAAATTTTTATTTCAGGCTTACTTTAAAGTTGTCAAACATTAGTTAAGTTAAACATTGTTCTGGAATTTGCATAAGAACATTTAAATGCCGTTTTATTCCTGCTCATGGCGTCTCACCGAGAGGGGAAATGGGGCTCGTGAAGAAATGCTATGAAATACGAGAGTGCGCGGTTGTGAGGGAAGAGGGTACGATGCCGATTTAACAACTGATGTTTGGTGGAAATGTTGAAAACGTTCCAGTGACTAAACTGTATTAAGACCGAATGAAATGCTGTTCCTGAATCTATTTGCACAGCAAACATTATCTGTCAACAGAGAGAATTGTCTGTTCTCCTTTCACCCACTTATGTAACGGGCATCTTCATTTCCTGCCAGCAGACTGCTTGGCTCTGCCGGCGCACTAAACGTGCTGGAAAGGAGACCTGGGCGCAGTTATGGTGCCGTTTAGGTACCTTTTACCCAGACGGCTTCCTGCAGCTTTACTCTTATTGTCTAGTTTTTAAGCATTTCAAACGCACATCTATTCACGTTTCCAAGTGAAGGGTATGGCTTATAAAGGAACAAAACACTGATAAACAAAAACGTCAGCTAAATGTGTTGGGAACAGGAGCATCAGGACTGAACTTTGATCCTGAGGGTTGTGTAAGACATGGAGTGCAGTTTGTTGTGCTGGGAATGTAAATCTGACCTGGTACACTGCACATGCTTTGGGTGTAAACAAAACAGTGTTACTGTGTGGTCCTTTAGGCGCAAACACAGTGAGAACTTGTGCAAGAAAGTGATTCGACCGACAGTAGGAAGTAAATCAGACACGCTTGCAGTGTCTCTTCTGTCCGTTAGCTGCTACAACTAAGCCAAAGTACATGTTTTATGGGAATTATAAACTTAATTACAAAAAAAAAAAACTTTTATGAATGACCTCTCTTTTAAGGGTGTACAAAGTTTTGCACTCAGTTGTACTTAATAAACCAGAGTGGGTTTTATCAGCAAGATGAACAGATTTAACTGTGCTGAAATGTTTGTCTATACTCTCTCTCCCCTCAGTGAGAGCTTGATGCCTGTGGCCTGTTCTCCTTTTGTCCTTTTGGTTGGCGCCATGTCATTTCAGGATTAGCGAGTAACCGGAGTTCAGCAGCTGGAAAAATGCAGAGAACGCTGGCTCGCTCATGTTTAGCTCGTACACACGTGACTTTTTAACTATGACCTTTTTAAACAATTGAACAGAATTCAGTCCTGAATCGTTCGTCAGTGTGCTGCATTACACTTAGAACTCTGAGTACCGAATAACACACTGGGAGTCTTTACAGCTCTGACTGTTATGAAGCCCTGACACTGGAGACTCTTTTTGACCCCCACTATCCCCCCATAATCACTATCAACAATCCTGCACTTTTATAAAATCCACAGAGCTGCTGAAGCGTGACACGATTTCAACGACAACTAACCTTTTGTATTGAGGGTTTTTGTATTTGCTTGTTGTGCCCTATGCTGTAAATCAACAAATCTGAGCTGATCGCTCATGAGATTGTTTATTGCAGTTCTTGCCTGTGATTAGCTTCTGTTTACTGTTTAAATGAATTCAATGGAAAGATGTTTGAATCTTTCCTCCGGGTACTCCGGTTTCCTCCCACAGTCCAAAGATATGCAGGTTAGGCTAATTGGCGTTCCCAAATTGCC